>VTPC01091231.1:129186-181868 GCA_011009095.1 Ignelater luminosus | reverse complement strand
TTTTTTTATCTACAAATAGTAATACTCTCAATGAAATAACAGTCTTAGCTACAGGTGATGGTAGTAATTCTATTTGTATTAGCAAACAAATTAACCAAATGCAACTGAGTGAGCAAATTGAAAACACACAACAGATTGAAGACATTGAACAAAACAAAGAGAACACACAAGAGCAGGCTGAGAATGCACAGAATGAACAAAGTGATCAAATTAACAAGAGAGACCAAATAGTATACCAAACGGGGTCTATCAAAACTAGAAAAAGAAGTAAAATAAACAAAATTGGAAACAAGACATTCTAAAGTCTAAAGCTTCATTCACAATACCTAAATTAGTAATTAGAATTACCACTTATAATTATACTTGGAATATCTTTGAAAACTTGCATTCACATTGTTAAAATTAACTTAGCAATTAGTCAATATTTAACTGCACCCTCTATGACACATTCATAAGAAGCAGCTGCAGTTTTCTTATGTAACGACTTGAAATTTGTGAAAAATATAATGTGCATGTAACTCCTACAGCATCAGAATTAAAAAAAAAATTAAAATACCTGAAAATCATTTTTTCTAAACACTCGAGGGCTTCCGGATTTTAGAGGTTGTGAATGACTGAACGAGCGACACGTGCGACATCGCGCCATACAAACAAGAAAGCAAGAAATTACGAAAATGCGCATGTCAAGAATTTCAATTAGTACGTAAATTAAGGAAAAAGCTTGGACCTTGCAAGCTTCTACGTTAAGTACTAAGTATAATTACTAATTGGTTTGATTTTGAATGATTATATTGTTATGAAAGCTTACAAGGTTCTACGGCTAAGTGTAATTACTAATTTGTGTATTGTGAATGAAACTCTAAAGACAAAAAGGTGATTATGTAGGTAGCAAAGGAAATGCACGACAAGCAAGATCTGTTAAGTTAAGAACCTGTCACTCAGAAAAATGTGTGAAACAAAAATTACAGATGAAGAACGTCAAGTGTTACATAAACATTTCTGGGGATTGAACGATAAACAAAAGATGCACTTTTGTTCGAAGCATGACTATGAAACTGGAGTTCCTCTGGCTATAAAACATTGTAAACGCAGGGAAAAAGTTATACCACAGGAATAGAAAAATGCTGTTCGGCTACATATAAGATCATTCCCAGCAGTAGATTCACATTCCTGTCGGAAGAAAACACAAATGTATTTCCGGCAGAGGAGCCGTACACATTTCCAATGCTTTCATTAAAACTCTTGTGATAATCTACAAACTATAGAGCAAAAGTTTAGAGAACCAGATTAAAGCAATGTGCAAGAAATCGACGCAGTTGCATCGAGAAACATATCAGAAATCTGGAGCTCTTTATCTCTTGTACGTGTCTTATTATGTATTCCTAAAACAGTGAAAAACGAATTTAAAATAATTCAAATGAAAAGAGAACATTACCTTGATTTTCAGATAACTTAGAAATTAATTGACTACAAAAGCATTTCCTATACTGTCAAAAATATTATTTATACTAAGAACAACTAAGAATAGTATAGTAAAAGTAAAGTTAGTATTATAAAGGAAAAGTCCAAAAGAATAATATTGTGAGATTTGAAGAAGTACCCAAAGTTAAATATAATATTGCACTACCAGACCTTAAACAAAAATATCTAACAGAAACGAAGTTGAAAAACTTTTCTGTAATAGTTTACTGACAGGTTTGAATAAAAGCGTGAATGAAGTACAGAACAAAGATCAGAAAGAAAAGAAAGATATAAGAAGAAGGGAAGAAGAACATCATCCAAATTGTTGTTTATAGGTTAAGTTTTATCCCTGAACATCAGTCTATACCCACGGAAAATTTGCTAGATTCTGGGAAATTGAAAAAATGTTCTATATTCAAAATTTTATTTCAATTTAACTTCAAATAAAATTAACTTAATGCGTTATTGATGCCATTTTATAATTCTAAATGTAATAGATAGCAATATTGCCATGGTCTTTGAAAATAATTAGATGGTAATACTCTATGAGGATATATTAACACAAAACGTTTATTTTCTCAGATTCATAATTTAGGGATTTAGAACAAAACAATTCTGGGATCTGCACTCTAGAAAAACCCCAGAGACGTAAATATTTATAATAAAAACCGTAAATCAAAGTGCCTCAAAATGGATAAAATTAATCAATATTTTATTGAGTCGGTGAAACAAATCTCTGTTAGTCCAGATCAGAATTTGATTGATTTTTATAATAAGATTAGCAAAAATAATGATAATAAATTTTCTTTTATACTTAACAACTGCTGAGATAGAAAAAATTATCAGTTCTATTACTTCCAAGTCTGTTGGTTGTTCAATAAATAGAAATTAATATTGTCAACTCACAAATAAAGTTTCAAAAATTTATTGAAACAATAAACTCCACTACAAGTTAGAACGACCTTTTATTTTATATAAAAGATTTATAGTTTTCCTATTTGAAAATTTTTAATTTAATAATCAAGTTGTGTTGTCCTTTTCTCGTTCCATATATTAGGTACACACATTGTAAACTACTGTATATTTCTTGAATGTTAGAAAATAGTATGTGTACTACCTTTACCTAAAATAGCTAATCCATCTTACTTTAAAGATTTGCGTCCAATAAGTATTTTGCCAGCTTTTTCTAAAATGCTGGAAAGGGTAATGAACACTCACACAATCTGGCTTTCGAAAACATCATAGCTACTGTTCACTTTGGCAGGAATAGTTGATGACATTCTATCAGCAACAGATAATTGCAAATCAACTGCTTTGGTCCTTCTTTGACTTTTCCAAAGCATTTGACACTTTGAATCGTTCGTTTCTAATGGCTATTTTGCATTATATAGGTTTTGATAATCGTGCCATATTGCTGCTCAACAACAACTATCTCTTCAATCGTCTACAGTACGTAAAAACGAATCCAGGGTCAGTGCTGCTAGTAGCGGTGTTCCTCAAGGATCTATTCTGGGTGTGTTGCTCTTAACAATTTACACCTTACATTTAGGTAAAATGATTAGCATATGTACCTAATACGCAAATTTATTATTCGTTCAACCCACATGATATTACACATAGCTAACGATTTCATTAACGCCGATTTAGATAACTTAACTGATTTTGCAAACAAACACATACTTGGAAGATGTAAATCACGCGGTAAATGCTATTGAGCATATAAATATCAAAATAAAGGACACTCAACTTTCTGTCGTAGATGTTTCGCGTAAATAATCTTGGTCTGCATCTGGATTCTGATCTTAGGTTTAAAAAACTTGTTAAGTTTGTGTATTCAAAAAGCATACGTTAATCTAAAATTAATTTTTGCAAACAGACACATATTCAGTAAAAATACCAAAATACTTCTTACCGAAGCTCCAGTTTTATCACATTTTAATTTTTATGATGCAGTCTATAGACCACGTTTGGACTCATGTTGTTTGTACTACAAAATCATCATCTAGATCTATATAATAAAATTAGATTCCGATCAGAGACGTACACAACCGTAATAGTGCGGTTCACAAGTTCCATTTTGGCTATTTTTTTGCCTGACTTCACCAAAAATTATGATCGAGGTGCCGTTCGATTCGAAATTGCATTTAGAAACTTTTCGAACATTTCGAAGTCCCACGCACAAAAATTGCAAAAGTTATAAACAAATTCGTAAAAAAGGGGGTTTCGTTTTTTGCAAATATCTGGGATAGTATTGCAAATATCCGAAATCAAAAAAAAGATCCTTAAAGAGCAGGAAATTTCCTACAAAAAAGTCCTAACTCCCGGAATTGTACCACCAATATTTATAATTTTAATTTAGAGGTGAAAATAGGGCTAAAAACGCTTCCGATTCACACGACTACTATGTATAAGAGTTCTTTTTCGTACAATATGGCTGAACAATTTAATCTATTGCCTACTCAGATCAAGAAACTAAAATATGGTTAAATTCAAAAAGCAATTGTTTTTACATCTGTTTTACATCGTTACTATTATTGATTTCATTATTACTTGTTGAATTATTATTATTATTAGCATCAGTATTCTTGTTTTAATTGTAACAACAGGGTAACAATAAAGACTTATTGTTATTATTATTATTATAATTAAATTCCTCGACTTTTATTTCTATTTTTCTAATTCCATGACTTTTTGATTAGATTTTTTCTCGGTTTTCTCTCTTTTCCAGGCGAAGTCAAACCTTGCATTGTTTCAAGCAAAACTTGATTTTATAACGTCCTCAACTCAAATAAGTCCAAGGCATGCAAACAAAACGCAATATATCCAAAGACGAAAATGGAATTTTTTGATGATTTGTCGATTATTTTCAAAATGGAATAGTTCTACTCTATTTTTTTTAAATTGCATATTTATCTTTTATACCTATACTGTATACCACAAGTGTAGTGACAAAAACCTTAAAAAGCTGAACCTAAGTGAAACAGCAAAATTGAAATCTTAACAAAATGAAATGATTTGTTCTGCAATAAAAATCTTCAAGAGTACCATGCATACATTTCTATTGAAGTTTCAATCTATTAAATTTTCTGATAATTTAACTCATGATTGAAAGTTAAAGATGAGACTTGACAGGCTAATAATTATACTAAAAGCTTACTTACTGTTGTACTTCCCCTGCAGATTAACTCGATTATTTCTCACACTATCACTTAATTCACTCTGTATTACATTAATTAATATAAAATAAGAAAACAATTTTCCTTTGAAGTCATTTATTTTATAATAAAATTTTTTAACAAATTTAGTGTGCTCTATTATAAGGTAACTATATACAAGGGGCTTTTTAAAAACAAATATACAATGCATCTTTTGTTTAAAATCACAATTATCTATATACAAACCAAGTATAATAATCATGACTTTTTTATTTGAGACCTAAAATCAGCAGTTGGTTTTTTTATTTACACATAATATACACTGTGCGGCATCACAAACGAAAAAATGAACGCAACAAATTGCTCTTTTCCACTTAGAAGAATACCAAACATCTTGACGCACAGTGTACTTTAATAAAAAACGAAATATATCCTACTAAAAATCACAGAATAAAAGTCACAAAACAAATTATTTCAAATATCTGTGATCGTGGGCAACTAGGTAGTAACGAATCTTCTGCATCTAATCGTACTGTGAACTTCAGAATATCAGAAGAGAGGTTTGATTGGACAACAATAATTAAAATAAAAAAAATCTACATTATTATAACGATTGCAACTTAAAAACAGGTACTTGACTAAGTGCCAACTCACACATATCCGATAATAAAAACTATTATTTATATTAATATAATCTCGCACTGTTCCATATACACATGCATCCAGCTCTTAATTAGCGACAATCTACATACATCACGAATTGTTATAAATTAGCGATATACACATTATACTTCAGTCGGGCTTCTATAATCTAAAAATGAGGCGAAACGGGAGCGTAAACAAACTAACAATCTTCAACTGGACTCGAAATCTGCTTGAAACCACCACAACCGTTGGCTTTTTCACAAAACTCCTTTTTTTTACATTTGGAATGAATGACATGATGACAACACTAAACAACGTTCACGTATTTATACACCGCCATATTTAATTCTAGCATGATGATACTGTCCGCCTTTCTGACGACGAAAGTTTCTCTGGCGTCTGTAACAAAAAAAAGGTATGTATGAGAAAAGGTTAAAAAGAAATTTGCAGCGTCATGATAAATGAATTTAAAGGATAGATTTGAAAAAGTTGAATAAATTATAATTTTTAATTTTCAATACGCTTGCAGGTGTGTAAATCAAAAGCGTTGGGAAAATATCAGTCATGGTTATTGCAAAAAAAAAGTAAGCCATTGCAAAAGGGTTCAACCCTAAATATATTATATAAATCTACACACAGGTAGTCGATTACAATTCAAAAATATTCATTCCTTTACTAGTTTTATCCGCGCGCATTTCACCGTGCACGTGTGCATCCGCCACGACAACGCTAGTCACGGATTTCAGATTTCAAAATGCCAATTTCTAAATTATAGACACGCTCGAACGATTTAGGCTATCGTGGAAACAAGGAGAATGGTAACACGAAGTCGAGAGAGCAGCAAAATGCCACAACATGAAATTAAAGCAGTCGGTGTGGGAAACTTAGAAATTTACACGTGTTGTGCTCTGCATTGTATTGTATGTTTAGTATAACCCATATAAAAGTTGTCCTCGGGTCTGTCACTCAACGCGAGGGTGATAAAATGAACATAAATTAATTGAAAAGTTGAAAGAACCCCCACAACCCTACAACTATTATACAGACATAACACATGCTTAACAGGCTTTGATATGGGTTTAAAAACGCAGCTGACCAACGTAATTAAACTAAATGGGAGACGAAAACATAACCTCTCATCATTTCTCATTATTAGGTTTATTTTTATTTATACTGCAACAATTTTGATCAGAACTTAACGGGAATATTACGTCATCTTCTAATAGTTGGTAATACAAAAGTGAGCATTATTGAACACATGAAGTTGATCAATGGACAATCACGATCATGCCAGATGTTGATTACATTGCACGTGTTGGTTGCAGATGTGCGGAACCGTTACTTTATGTGTGTGTATAATATGTATGTACCCCACATCTTATACCAAGGTGTGTGTGCGTGTGTGTGTTCCTGTTCCTTAAACTTTATCCTGACGCGTATCCCCTTCGAGTTACTTCCCGGGAACGTCTAGAAGGCAGATGCTTGGGTATTATTATACATACACATACGGCGGTGCTTTGTTGACTCGGGGGTCAAGATCATCAAACGCACGTGGCATTGACGACAATTGTAAACGAGTAAAAATGAATAATATGGAACGAAAAACGTCCGTGCAAATTTGATTAAGTAATGTTCAGTCATTATGAGAATGCATCTATTATGTCGATAAGACGTAACTGGTGAAAAGCCATTAAAATAGTCATCCATGGATTATTCAAATTTAGTTAATATCTCGGTCATTTCTCAATATAAAAAACCCCCGAAAAACATTCTATCAACACTTAAATAACATTTCATGTTTGTTTAGGTGTTCATTTTATTTTTATTTTTTAAAGAGAAATTTAATTTGTGTGTGTTTGGTGGTCGTTAAAAGTTAATAAAAAAAAAAACTTGAAAACGAATATGTGAGTGTGTGTATATGCGTCAAAAAGTAGTAACAGAGATACACGTGTTAAAACAAAAACCGAACGGCTGTAGAAATCTGGGCCAGGCCCGGATTAAGCGAATTGCGATGTCAGTTTAGTTACATTAACGTTAATGGAATTTTGGAATCGGAACGCACACGTGTTCAAAAGAAATCTTTCAGTCACGATAAGAACACCCGCTGATACTTTAATTTAACAGGAAAAAGTATCCGTCTTCTCAAATAACAAATTTCTAATTGAATTATCTAATCTAATTTGAATAATGAAAGCCTCCATCATTTTGGAGAAAAACAGTACAAACTTCTTTTTTTTTTGTTTTCTATACAATTGTAGTAAACAATTTTGTTTATTTCCAGCCAAACATGAAAACAGGTTATTATAAGTAATTTTTCTGGGAAATACCAGACCACTGCATAAAATTACAATTTTAAACGTGCAAGATATGAAGCAATTTAGAATTGTTTGGGAAACTTGACAAAATTATTTTTATTTGGCAATCCTATCAACAACACAATAACCAATTGTATTCTAAACTCACACCTGCTACAACTAACTACATACCCACTTTCAAAACATGGGAAAGTTTACAGCATTGTTTGAATACTATTATAACAATGAAACATTTTTTCTTGGAACCATCAAGCAATATTTTTAGCCCTTTTCACACGAAATCAACAACCCACGCAGCAACAAAAAATTGCTTTCACTTTACAAAAACCAATTTAGACAAATTAATGGAGATGTTTCTTTCTACACTAATCTATCCTTAATTTCATTTTAATGTCGACAATCATTATCTAGCAATTTAACAATAAATTCCAACTTACCGTTGCATTTTGTAAAACTGGCGCTTCACTAGGTGACAAAATTGTGTTCGGACTTGCTCTAACTCCTAATGGTTGTCTTGGACTAACGGCTCCTTGTGATTTTTTCTGGCCTAAAACTGCAGCCGCGTCGAACGCATTCACGGCCGGATGTGTTTCTAACGCACTTTGCAAATCGCAAATGTAGTCAATCACGTATTGGATAACTTCTAATTTCGACAGTTTCCTATTTTTCGGCATAAAAGGAACCAAATCTTTTAATTTGCTCAAATACATTTGTATTTCTTCATTTTCTATATCCTTCCTGCTCTTTGTCACTTTACCATTTGAAACACTAGACACACCGCTTTCGCTGTTATTACACACAACACTGACAGCCTTCATTTTCGAAAATTTAAGTTTCACACTAATTATTAAACAAACACTCGGAAGAAACGAACTAACGCAACACGATAGCAGTACACTTCAACGTGCTTTACAAGAATAAACTCGGCAGTTTTAGCGCAGACCTTTTATAGAATCGGTAGGAGTAGGGAGACCAATCGTGCTAGAGCTTAACGCTGTGGGTTGGGCCCACCAATGTAAACCCGGAGTTTTCAGGTAAAGCTGCAGTCCCCGGATTCTTCGAGGCGCTTAGTCCTCCTGCCAATCGTAAAGGCGCCGGGGTTTTTGAGATTTTCGAGAATGAATTAGGGGAAGATGCTGAAAGATTTATTTGGTGACACTTTTACAAATTGAGTTGCAAAATTAGAATCTCTATTTTCATTTTTATATTTTTAATGAAATACTAAACGACAGTAATTATCCATATAATTTAATTTAATTATAAAAGAGTAATTAAAATTTTTCTTTTGATAATAATTGAATTAGTCTACTATCATTACTTTTATGGTTTTTGTCCTAATGCAACAAAAAGAAAATATAAAAAAGGGAATGGTATAGAAGCAGTAGCAATTTTTTCCTTAAATTTGTGGTTTACACTTTCAAATTTTATTAAAAATAAAAAAAGGCAATGTAGGTCAAGCAATTTAAAACCGTAAAAATTATGTAGGATTTAATTAAATTTTGTGGTTTCCCACAAGAAAATATTTACTCTGCGATCTTTGATTTTCTATAAAAACAAACCAAAATAATTTGGGAATGATAAAAAAATAAATTCTTGAAATGTTTATACGATTTTCAATTCGAACAACAATGTATGTTTTGTTTTTACCGTCGAGTTCTTCACTTGTTTATATAAGGTAGCATCATTTATTTCCTCTATACAACCATTAAAACAAACGACTTTGCCGGTTAGGTAATTATCTTCTAAAAATGTCAATAAACATATTAAGTAAGCTGTGGAACTAACTAGATAACAAAACAATATTATGACGATTCAATAGTAAATTAGAAATAAATGACAGCATAATTTGTTTTTGCTTTTATGCAAATATTTGTTGTATTAATTAAGAGAGAATACTCAAGTAAATTACTTAAAATTAACATGGCGAAATCATTGTTTGGCTTGAATAAAATTGTTTTTATTTTTTTTTGGTTTATCTCTTTGATTTTGCTATTAGTCAATGTTTTAGTTTCTTAATTTCGTTTACAGACATCTGACAAAAAATATTTTGTTCAAATTACAAATGCTTTAACATGTTTGTGCTTGACCATTTTGTATTTAATTGACATTTTTGATAAAGAGTTACCATCACATAATATTTCTGTATGATTTTGTTTTTGTACATTTTAGCCTTGCCAAAACATGGCCATACGTTTTCTTTTGGAAGTTGCTCAAGACATTATTTTGAAATTCTGGAGATGGTAAACCAAAAACTATGATCAGTCCCGCAAAATGGTCTTGATTATTGAGCTTTGTTATTTTCCGGGGTTCTTTGCATGTATAGAACATACGTGGACAATGGCAATGTCAGTGAAATACCACATGAAGCGATGGTACCACTTCTTTTATTTTCGGTCAATTTCATAGAACGATTTCATAATGTCGACTTTATCAACGCGTTCCATGTGTTCATTATAGTCAGCCACAAGCTGTGGACACTTGACTGGTTCGATAATGCCATCTTTCTTCTTTTTGTTCACAGTAGTAACGCTGGTAAGGTCATGGAAGTTACTTAGAAAATGTACAGATTTTCCATCCATCCACTTCAGCCATACTATTCCATCCTCAATGACCCTAAAAGCGCTATCTCCTCGTTTTAGTTGTTTGTTCCCCACCTAATCTTTGGGGATGCTTGCTCTATATTTTCTCACAATCCCACAAGAACAGATCCCCATGTCTAAAAGATCTCTCTGTAGCTGAGCAGTATTGAAGAAATCGTCAAAGTACATTTTATGGAACTTATTTACAATGCCATTCGTCAGATCTTTAATAACTCTGGGTCCTAATTTGTTCTCAGGGGCATGTGAAACTTTGTCACTATAAACCTGAAATTGGCATACGTAGCCATATTCACTCACACGCATCCAGGGGGCATGTATTGGCACAACGTCGATCGGCTTTTGAATTTTACCATTGACCCATCACGAGATTGACATTCATCGAGATCATATTATCCTATAAAGGATTTTCCTAAAGTGTCCAGTAAAGAACGCAATTTGCAGACCTTGCTGAATCTGGGTTCTCCTCTTTTTGGTTGTAAAACGTTGTTGTTGATGTGGACATTGCCCAAAAACCCTTGACATCAATGAGTTGATAAAAGAATCTCGAAAGTCAAACTTAAATGACCAATAATTCTTATAATTTGGTTTGACTGTAATGTCCATAAGAATAATGTATTTATAGCTATAAAGAGTTTCATTTCTGCAGCTGACGTTGGCGTAAGTGCATTTCCATTACCATTTAGTAGATTAGTTTCTAACGCAATCTTTTCAAATAAATACTGCGCAAATACTAAGCTTAAAAAACATCAGTGGAAGTTTCCGCCTTATTTGGAATATTTGTAAATGATGAGTAAACTGTTGCGGTGTTATATTATTATTAGTAGTTTTGGACCAGACAAAGTTTCCTTTGATTATTTGTTTCTGCATTTCCGCGAGAGGAAGCAGTATTTCATATTTTCGATGTTAAATAAATCTTATTCTGACTGTACGTCTATGTTTCCGTTACTTGATTTGTCTTTGGAAGCAACGGACTCACCGTTTGAAGGTATTTCATCAACTAGAATGTGAAATTCTTTGGTTCGCACACTTTTCAACTCAGCCAACGTCCAAACGCTCTTTTCTAGTAAAAAAATAGTACTTGAATGTTTCTAGTGGTTTTCAGTTGTAACCTCGTCATTTAAATCCAAAGATTCAACACCAAACGTATAATAAATCAATAAATTGAATGAAAGAATTAAACCTACACCTTATGTATAATTAGTTAGTGCAAACATTTACCTACCATAGTGAGAAATAATAAATAAAACACAATTCCACTTACAACCTTACATCTACTCGCCTGTTGGGTTTTTTTTGAGTTCCCAACAGTTAACTGCGGTGGTAGAGATGATATGTTTGAGGGTAAGAAATCAAGAAATAATGTTATGATTCCGACAATGTTTAGATTTCTTGTGATAAAGCTTACCGAAAATAGTTTTTGTCTCGGACTGCAAAAGAAAGAATATTTTTTCAAAAAGTTTAACTTTCGATTTTTCTCAGGAAATCCAAACGTTGTCGGGATCACAAAGTTATTCCCAAATTTCTTACAGTCAAACATCATATCCCTCCTATCGATGCGATGCCCAAGAAAATTTCTATAAGACATTATAAATGCAGTGAAATTTTCATTACAAAAACGTCTATAAGGAAAGATCGGCTCAAAGCATGTCAGCACCCATAAGCAAAGATTGATCTTGCACCTTTGCAGGTACTCATAGAGCGCTTTCCCGTCGTCTCCGAAGCAGACATAAGAACGTCTGCCCCTTTGGGGTTCCAAACCAGATATGCAGGTCTTCTTTTCGGACTCCGAAATAAACATGATAGAGAGCCCTTGTGGGCAACTCACGTTCCTTAATGAGCGGCACTGTTTGGCTGTGCCTAAGATGCCTAATGTCTTGAGCCGGCTTTGTACCCCACAAATAAAAGAAAATATGAATCCAGCTTTCCTTCACTAACTACGATTTCTACCACACTTTCAGAGAGAGAAAGAGGTGAGAGATCCTAGCTGTTTGACTTCCCCATTCCTTTCTCAGTGGTTTTTTGAAGCAGTTATGTCCTCAGGTGACTTGTACATTCTAACAATTTTGCCGAAACGATTTATTTTTATAAGATTTGAGTTGTGCAATTTTGCAATTTTTCAGTTTGAAAACTCAATGACTTAAGACCAAAACAATGTCAAAGGCAATGTTAGTCTAATAGATAGTAGATCTTGATGAGTCTCAGTTTCCAGGTCTTCAACTGCAACTTAAAATCAAAATCAAGACCAAGTTTTGGTCTTGATATTAGAAGTTCTGTTCTATTCTTAACTTTCTAGAATCTAAGAAGAAACTTTATTTTGCATTATGAACGTGTCTAATAGATAGCTTAAACTTAGTTACCTCTAGCTCTAGATGAATTATGTAAAGGAAAATCTATAAAACACTTTATGAAAAAGACAAAACAGTGAGTTACATCTCAGCAATTCTCATAGTTTCCCATAAGTAAATTAAATTTTGACATTGTACAAAGATTTTGGAGAATTCTGGTTTACTCGAAAACGACACATTATCAGAGAAAAGTTCTAGGGTAGTTTTCGTTCCTTAAAGATATCAAAAATGGTGAAATCTCTTTAATTCCAGAAATGCGAGGTCATATATCAAAAATTGGTTCATTGTTTCAAAACATGACTGAGTAAAGCTATCATATTAGCAGATTTCTTTGAATTCTTATTGGAGAATTTCTGTATCTCGTAACCGCAATCTATGAGAAGACAAAGCTGTTAATTTTCTCTCTTTTGTTGTTGTTGTTGAGTAACCAATGAGAATATCTGTTTATCTGAGTCCACGGGATCTTCGAAATGGTTTAATTTCCTCTTCCTCAGCGTCCGTTTTTTGACATAGTTCGTAAGGTTCTAAAATAAACAAGACAAGGCTATTGGTGTTTATATTTTTCAATTCCGTTGCAACTTTGATGAATTTTCTTCTTTAGTAATATTTTCTTTTGGTTTTTGGTCAAAAGCCATTTATGCTTGCTTCGGTCTTTAGTTAGTGTTTTCATGATTTTATCCCACATAAATTCTAATCTTTCTCAAACTTTCAGGTTTCTACCTCCTGCATTTGGCAAGTTGTTCCTATAAATTATGTTTTGTTTGTTTTTCATTTCGTCGACTACGGTAATTATGTTCTTTCTGTAGGGTTTTGATTAGTAAGCTGAACCTGTTTTGCTGCGCATTTATCTTCAAATTCAATATTCTTTTCATTTTGACATTGCTTTGCATCTTCATAAGTTTTTAAGAAGCTTCCTTCACTTCTGGTGGTTGTCTCGGAATATAACGACTTTAATAGTTCCTTCCTTTCCTCCGTAGGCTTGTTCTTTCACCGATCAATTCTCAAAAATATTAAAAGATCATTTTTGATAGTTTTAGAGACATGCCCTCATAAAAAGGACACTACAGGGTGTCGGTACTACGGTTTACAGGTTTGCTTATCACCATCCTATCAGTAATACATGTTATCGATATAATACTTGGATTCCTAAGCTAGATAGGATGAAATTTGGTTTGCAAGGCGTGTAAAACCGTCATCATATATAGCTTCCTAATGATACCTAAAAATATTGCTCCTACATGTTTGTACCACGAACCGTCACTGCCTCATATCATGAGAATAAAGGGGAACGAGTTTACTATATTTAGTAATAATTTAATAAAAGATTCGAATGCGAAAAGCGTATTAATTGGTAGAGAACATGGCGAGAATCCTTTTTGATTCAATTGTAACCTGCTTTTGCTCGTATTTTTTCAAAATCATGTGAAGCTTGATTTTGTGGATTACATTGATGTAACGACCCCTGTCCCGTCATTTGGCAACCAAGCGTTTAACGTTCTACGTGCTTCTTTTGGTATCCCTAGCAAGAATAGTGAAATCGGAAATAATCAAACATCACACCCCAAATAAACATTTAAAGTTTTCTTTCAAATTATTGACATCGTTCAAATATTACAAAAGCGTTGCAAAACATTATAAATCACACGGCGTTAACAAATAAATTTAAATTATTAACAAAACATTTGTGATCTATTTGCAGTCTTCATTTCTCCAAATTATAATAATTCTAGAGTAAAACATCAAAGGTAACCTTGGTCTAGAAGTAAAATGATGTCAGATATTATGTTTGTTAATTGTTATAACAAACGATAATCGGATTTTACATTTTTGGCTTTCAGACAAAAGAAATTCTAAAGTCGGATTAATGTGATATCTCAATTGTTTTAAATAATACATGGCAAGCTTAAATTTTATTATTATACAATGTTCTGTATTTGCTGCATACAATTTACACCAAAAGTGTGTATTTCAATACTTGTTATTAAGAATAAAAAGGGTATTAAGAGATAAGATCAAATTACATTATTTAGAAATGAAGCTCTCTGATGACGAACGTCAAAAATATGTTATTATTATGTTTACAGACACTACGAACAACAAGTTAGTGTGATATGAATAAGAGACAAAGGAATTATTTTCTTTAAGATTAAGCAAATTGTCCATTAGTTTAAAAGCTCTACCTTAATACCTGTCATTTATTTTCTTTTCAGGGTATTATCTAAAAATAAACCCCAGAGGAAAAATAACAAAAGAATGATTTTAAGTTTGCTTTCTGGACATTATTTCAAAACGATTTTTAATTATCGATTTTACTGATTCTTATCTTTAGTAGAAATGACTTTCTTTTAAAAGTATTTTGTGATTAAAAAAATTGGTTGGAATGGTTTTTGAAAGATTTCTAATTTCACTGTCAAGAGATATTATAGTCAACAAGCTTAACTAAAAGGACTACCCTTTCTTGTCAAGAGTTATATATAATATCTTGAGGAGATGAGGGTAGATTTGTTTTGGTGTATTATCAACGTGTGCCATAAATCAGGCGGCACATGAGAGAATTGTATTCAAATTTTAAATAGAAATTCGTTTATGGTGGCGTTTCAATTTTAAATAAACAAAATAAAACGGAAAATTTGTTTTTCTAGCAAATCTTTTTGTTGAACTTCATTCTTTTTTGTAAAGTAAAGGATTTTCTTTTGTTTGTTCTTTCAGAAGAGTCACTAGGAGTCACAAATACTAGACAACTATTAGGATATCTATAATAACAGGGACTACTTGCTTCTGGTTTTAAAACGGAGACGAAAGACTAATGTATAAGTAATAACACGAAAAGGTAAGATTGTTAGATTTTAGAGAACTTAAGATAAACGAAGTGTTGTTATTCGTAATGCATTTGAAATCGCTATCAAAAGTTAACTGGTAGCAAGCGTGGTGGTAGCTGTGAGTCACTGTGAGTTTGTTTTTATTTGACGAAGTTGTCACAAGTATGATTATCTTCAAATTTTTTTAACAGCTGATGGATTCATTTGCAGCATTTACATCGGTTTAAGCCATATTATCTACCTTTATTCTTTCATACCAACAGTTCCGTCTTGATTTCTTCTTCCTCACTTTAGTCACTTTTTATTAAGTAAAAAAGAACTAGCTGTAATTGTTCAAAAAAAAGAACTTTCAGTTTTGTTTTGAACTATAAAAACTACCTGTATCGCATCAGAATTAAATTATGCTCCAAAGTGTTCACTCACAGACAATATTACTGATATTGTTCAACAACTGCGACATATTTCAAAGTAAATCATTAGAAAAATCCACTTCAAACACCAATAAATAGAGCCTTGGTAAAAAAAATGCTAACCTTATTTCAGATTGATTTTCTGAGCAGAAGGAAGCAGCTTGTTTTATTTAGTTTATTTATTTATTTTTTTAAACTTAACTTTAGGTTTATACCTAACACCCTTTTCGTTTAAGATCTTTTGTGTTTTTTTTAGTCGTATACACATAAATACCGGAACAGTAACCTCCAGAATTTCTTTCTATAAATTTCCATTTTTGAACGAGAAACCCTGAAATCTAAAGTTGTTATCCACCTATGGTAGTCAGAAGCTGTCAATGTCAGATAGGTTGAATAATAGCGAACATGTTTTGCCTCTTTAGCACAGATTTTACTGTTTGATTTCTGAGCAAATCACCTTGCGCCCCTTTCGTGGTGTTCATGTTCATTGGTAACTCTATTTTTCCAACACTCTCTTTCAGATCTACACATCTAGGTTAGATTAGTTTATGTCTGGGTGAAAGCAGAAGCTTAAAAACAGTAGAAAATACAAGAACTAGAAAAGTAGACACAAAATATATACGTAAGAATCACTTGGACTCAAAAGAGATATTTTAGAATCTGATACGAAAAACAAAGAAAGTATAAATGCAGGTCAAAACAAAATGCGACTTATGGAATAAAAATGATAACTGGAGAAAAGATTGCTGGATTCTGAATAAGAAAAAGTAAGGTACATCAAAATAAAAGCAAGGCAAAGATATCTTTTCCAGTTTTTTTCAAATTTACCATGAAATATAAAATTATGGAAAACGTACTGGACGATTTGTTCAAAAATGTATAGTCAAATTACTGTAACTAACTCTAATACTACCAACAAGTTGTTCAAAAAAGCAGATATGATTTTCTAAAAATTGATAGTGGCTCAAGGACAGCAGATTTTCTTAGAAGTAGTACCTAGAAATTTCTTGCACCCATGCAACTAAATTGATATCAATTTCCGACTTAAACCTTGAAACTTGACCTTCTCTTTAAAGAACATAACAATGTAGACACGTAAGCAGAAAAAGCCTTCTAGGAATTAAATGTTAGCTATGCTCGTAAACCAAGCAGACACGATTTCAAGGAAACTTCACATTCTTCCAATGGAATGGATTTGTAGTTTACTTGATGCTCTTGTTAAGTGATTTTCATTAATGCTAAAACTTAAATCCTTTTTGATTCTAGTCAAACAGACTGCTACTCTGACCAAGAGACTGCTGTATCACCTCGGGTATATATACTTACAATTAGTATTGTAAAAGATTATTACGAAGGCAAGAAAAGATTAATAAAAAACAAGGCCGTTAAGGGTTTAGTTTAGTATCATATCTTTGATTTGCATACCCTTATTACAACAAACTGCCCAAAACAAAAAAAAAAGATGAAGAGATGCTTTGCTTCACTATTTGTTAGTATTCCAACGTCTAAATCTCCGAAGTCAAGATTTCTTGAGTCTCGCCATATGTTGACAGGAATCACAAGACTGCAAAATTGGACACAATTAGAATGTTTCGGTTACTTGAAGAAATTGCAGAAGAAGAATTGTTCTGCTTCAAACCAATTGATTTATGGAGGTGAAGTGAGATTTCTTTTCCAAGTAGGAAACCAAATATTTCTCTTTATGTGTTTCTGGATCTTACTTTTTTTTAATTTTAATTACCTAATGGTAGTGTCGACGGCAGCTCAATCACTCTAGTATCTGTTGAACAAGCGGCGAGGGTCCAGAATTTGATTTTTGATCGAAACCTTAATCAAATTCCTATGACCCTTTCTTCCTCTCAAGGCAATGGTAAGCCACTGAGAAGTGCTTTTTCCAACAAAGAAGGTTATCCGATTTGACCGAATTTCGGGCTTCTTTGGACCGCGATTTTACACGTACTGTCTGCAAGGCATTTTTGGAAGTTTATTCTTCTCAAATAAAATTTTGCAGTATCGGTGTTTCACAATCCAATTTTTGTCCTTTGACATTTTTTAGCGTTGTGTACTCATCATTAATAGTCATCAAAACATTAGTTATGCGGAAATCTCAGTCATCTAAACAATTTTAAAGTAAAGCATACCCATCATCGAACCACTACTATCTAAGAGACAAAATATACCTACAGTGTGTCTCATGGTAAGTGAGGTGACCTACCTTCTGGTTTTAAAAACAATAACTTCAATCTACGTAAGAACAGCAGTTTTCAGCTGTTATTTTTCAAATGGTGCCTTATCCTTGTGTATTTGACTACATGACTACATTAGAAAAAAATTACGAGTGTTTTTGTTTTTTAAGATTCCTGGGCTTACCAAATATTCGCTAAATCAAACTAAAGTACTTGATGTTCTTTATACCCGAATGGCATTGGAGTAAGTTACAGTACAAAAACATGTTAAAAGAGGAGCTTTACGTAATTTGACGCAGAGTATAAAAAGATACTTTTGCGATTACTTTTTGTTCGTACACAGAAATTAAACATAATCACAAACTTTAAATGGAACATCTACTTGATTTTAATGCTTCGTTTGGTTCGTTTTAAAACAGTTTCTAATGATTTTGGAAAAACTATAAAAACAATTATCCAAGATAAAACCGTACCATGCGAACGTCTACTCCCAACGCAGTATCACACCAAACTAGTTATATTGAGTACCTAGAATCTTTTGCAAATCGGAACGGTTCAAAGTATGCAGTGTTTTTGCTCTACTTCCGCGTCTGCTTGAAATACAGTCATCGCTTTTAGCACTAGTTTGTTGCAGTTGAGAGCATTCTGTATTTAAGTTATAGTTGTTATCTTCATAAAATCTTTGGTTAAGAGCAATGTTTTGAACTACAAGTACGAGGGCGGTTCAGTAAGTACCCGTGTTTGACGACAGAAGGCGTTCCTGAGGGAAGTTGGTGTTATCATCGTGTGCTGCCATCTATCAAACGACGGTATAACAAATTGCAGACTGATTGATAGGTTAGTTTGGATTTGACAGCCATTTGAGTAAGACGTGTTTCGTGATTTTAGCTAAGATGGAAAAAGAGCAGTATCGTTCGGTAATTCGCTTTCTGTTTTTGGATGGGAAAAAATGCGAGGAGATAAAAGCAAAGTTGGATGCTGTTTATGGGGACACTTCGCCATCTATGACCACAGTTAGATATTGGTTCAACGAATTTAAACGTAGGCGAACATCCGTTTTTGATGAGGAGCGACCAGGACGCCCGGCAGACGTGGTTACCGAGGAAATCATTCAAAAAGTCCACGACATGATTCTCGCTGATCGACGAACGAAAGTGCGTGAAGTAGCAGAGGCCGTAGGTGTGTCGACCGGAACGGCAATTAATATTTTACATGATAAGTTGGCGATGAAAAAATTGTCGGCGCGATGGGTGCCGCGATTGCTAACGGTGGACAACAAGCGGATGCGGCTGTTAACTTCGAAGCAGTGTTTGGAGCAATTTAAGCGAAATCCGAAGGAGTTTTTGCGTCGAGTTGTCACCGTTGATGAAACCTGGATTCATCATTACACACCAGAAACTAAGCAACAATCAAAACAATGGATTTCTTCCGGTGAATCTGCTCCAAAGAAGGCGAAGATGGTTCCATCGTCCGGAAAGGTCATGACGACGATTTTTTGGGATGCGAACGGCGTCATCCTCATGGATTTTTTAGAAAAAGGAAGAACGATCACTGGACAATACTACAGTGAGTTATTAGACAGTTTCGACAAAAAATTAAAGGAGACACGGCCGCATTTGGCGAAAAAGAAGGTGCTGTTTCACCACGATAACGCACCAGCACATTCATCCGGAGTTGTCACCGCCAAACTGCATGAATTGCGTTATGAATTGCTGCCGCACCCCCCGTATTCACCCGATCTGGCTCCCTGCGACTTTTTCTTGTTTCCTAACATGAAGAAATGGCTCGCGGGAAAAAAATTTAGCTTAAACGAGGAAGTCATCGCCGAGATAGGGGCGTATTTTGGAGAGTTCGACAAATCCTATTTTTTGGAGGGGTTAAAAAAATGGCAGGAACGTTGGGAGAAGTGTATATTTCTAAAAGGAGACTATGTTGAAAAATAAGAAAAAAATTTTTGAAAAAAATTGTGTCTTCATTTCTAACACGGGTACTTATTGAACCGCCCTCGTATGTCTCATTCCCATAGAGATAATAAAACTGCAACCAAGAAGAAGAATGTTTTTAATTCAAGAAATCGCTGTTTTTGCGCAGATTGGGATTTTCGGAGTTCACTACTACTTATTTGTAGAAAATGTTTTTTCATTTAAATATATATGTAGTCCTGTTACCGTTGGCTTTGAAAACCGGAAAAGCTTACTTCACCTTTCAGAAGACACACTGTATATTTTTCCATATTTTTGCAAGAAGGAAAATTGGTGGATCTTTCCGTTACAAGGTTACTTGTAGTGCAAGATAATGTACCTGTTCATGAGAAAATAAAGAGGGCCTAGCGAGTAGAAGAATGCTTTCTGTGCTCTTTTGTAATTCTGCAAAGAAGCGTCTCTTACCGTTTAACACTGCTTCATTGCGATCACACCTGCAGCACTTATCATTTTTGAAACCAAACAGATACTGCATTGAACTATGAAAACATCACACTTCAAGTAGTTCTTCAATAGCCTAACACTATCGCTTTGCTAACTGTACATTGTGCCAAATCGGATAACTCCTTTTCTCTATATATAATAGTGTCTTCACATACTTCTGGTGGTTCAGAATCCATTTTAAGCTATAAGATGTACTAGCGTTTAAA
This sequence comes from Ignelater luminosus, assembly GCA_011009095.1. Classification (NCBI taxonomy): domain Eukaryota; kingdom Metazoa; phylum Arthropoda; class Insecta; order Coleoptera; family Elateridae; genus Ignelater; species Ignelater luminosus. The sequence continues at coordinate 161,300 of VTPC01091231.1, read as the reverse complement.
AACATGAAAAGACACAGGAAAGCAGAAAATATTTCTCGGTCCTTTTCAATGGTAATCTGCTCAAACATAGAAGTCAAATGACTGTAACCGATTCTCATACCAACAAGTTGACCAAAAAGATCTTATAAAGGAAAGCTTAGTAGATAAGCAAATTTCTTGGGAATTTGCTAAACGTATTCATGTCAAGACTACTCTAGAATAAGAATGAATCTATCGAGCAATGATCCATCTTTGTTTGGATGTTTCGTAAACCCTCTATAATAACTAAGATTCTAGTTATATTCATGATCCAATAAGACATGATTTGATACTTCAGTTGTGGTTCGGAAATTTATTTTTCTCGACAAATCGAAAGGTTCTTTTTTCTTTGACATGATTAAGAAGAAAGTGTTTCTATTGATATCAGTTCTATTACATAGTACAGCTTATATGCACCATGACAAAAGGGCTCCATGTTATGGACGGCTAAGCAAGAGGTAATTGAATCATCTGTTGTCGGAAATCTAATCAAAAAATTATTTTTCCAGACAAATAGTTTGATCTCCTGTCTGAGGAATCGTGAGACCAAGCAAATAGGGAGACCACTATTATTACAGTCAGACTCACATCTAGGAAGTTAGACGTCTGCGTCCTGATCTTTAGTTTAAAGAAAATTGCTTTTCTCCAGTAGAGTTCAACGAATTTTACTGAAGTGGACATTCATTGCACGATCTGCTCTATTTTTGTTTATTTGCTTGCGCAGCAGCAGAAAAACTGAAGAAGATAATTAGGGGCGTTATAAGCAAAACAAGCTTTGGGAAACTCAAATAGTTAAGATAGCACTGGCTACAATACACGCATGAAACATCTCATTTAGATAATCGACGTGTAGGTGTAAAATAAACAAGACAAAATAACTATGGATTAGTAGAATATAATCTCATTCTTAGAGATCTTTAAACTGGGATTTTAGACGAAGCAGAGATCTTGCTAAAAGCTCACTCAAATTAAATTGCAAAAAGTACATCTAAAAAGGTGCTGACATTTGTTATTGGAAAGGAAGATAAGCTTACAAAGAGACAAACAAGTGAAGTGTCTTACCATCAAAAAAGTCAGAAACATTGATTTAAATAGTTATGGTGGTCATACTTCATGTCGAGAAACTTTCTTCATATGAAACCAAATATTTCTTTTAAAATCGATTATGTGTAAGTACAGATGAGAATCATTGCCAGCTCAGACAGTCTAGTGTGAAGATAACTGACCAAGCGGCCGGATTTGATTGTTGGTCGGAACCTTTATCTAATCTTTACAACCGTCTTTTCTTTCAAGGCAATAGTAAGCAGAATCAACTTTAAACAATAGAATATCCATAAACTTGTGTCCACTCAACCTGCCAAACGTGAGTGCGAAAGGGAAATCGACACTTGCATCCTAGACTTCGTCCAGGGTTTCTTTGTTTGGGCTTTCATTTGGTTTTAAAGTTTTTTAATCCCAGTACTGAAGCTCTTCTTTCAAAAATAGGAATCCCGGCTGCTGGAACCTAAACCACCGTTTTATTTAAACACAAATTACAAACCTAAAAATGTAAAGGTCAGAATGACATCAAATACTGTAGTAAACTTAAATATCAAGACTGCATTTCAGAGCTTTTATTTTTTTCCTTTTAGTAAAAATTCAAGTTACCCTTAATTTTTTAAATATTTAAGAATTTAAGTAAATTCTCAACGCTCATAGAAATGTCCGATTTTATTCACTTCATACCAGCACACAAAATTTGACACAGATTAAAAGACAAAAAAAAAACGATTCGTTCCTTCGTGTTCGTTTTAATCACATCGATGAGCTTTTTATCCTTTAATCCTTTTTTAATCTTATTGGACGGATACCTTTACCTAATGTAATTCAAGAATGTCTTTTAAAAAGTTCTCCTTCATTAATTTTTAGAGAACGGGGACCGCTTGTGCTGTGTTGTATAGTATGTGTTGTAGGTCTGTGAGTTATAAATAATATATTCATATTGACAAGCACACGTGCAAGGAAGCCAGTTGTGTAGTGTTATCGTATATAATGTGAATAATTATACATTACAATAAACGTAATGAATGAAACATTGTTTAAAAGCAGCGCACACAACCCGATAAGGTCGTAGGTCGAGGGTGAGGTCACAGATAGAGATGGCGCCGATTTTCAAACAGAGCGTATCGATACCATAATATATTTAATCAACAGTACATATATTTATTATTATTAGTCTTTTTCTCTTCTGTATTAATTAAAAAAAAATGCAAATGGAAATTTATAAGGACGTCTGATTTGAAAATATGTAAAAAACTTGTCTGTATTATCCTTGAACTGCTTGTTAAAGTCGGAATGATTTGCAAACAAAAACTACACGAAGGAAAAAATTAAAAGAAGAATGTTTGAGGTTTATAAATATGATTTTCAACCAGGTGTGTATCAAAATAGTCAAGTGGTTTTTAATTAATTTTTTACAAATGCATTGTCGAGAAGGTCCAGGTGTCCGCATTACTCTTATTCAGACTTAGTGTAGTTCATATTATCACAGAGATAAGCCTTAACGCCAGTCATGATGTAATAATACTACATAGTATTTATAATGTTAGTTACAAATACAGCGCGAATTCCTTAGCAAAAACTACACACCTGAAGACATTTCTTTATTAAGCTTTGCTGTCTAAAATTAAATTTTATATTTAGACAAACAGGAGAAGTAACAACATATAATTATTTACGGTTGAGAGATAAACTCATTTTTAAAATTGCTATAAAGTGGTTTGAAGTTGTTGTTAGTAATTTGCGCAAGTTAAATAAGAGCAGTGGTTACACCAGCTGCTATAGGTATTACGGGTTTTAGATTTCGGCATGATTTGTGACGTTTGAACTTTAAAAATGAATTCTTATACTGCTTAAAACAGCCTTTATGAATCTTTCTTTTTTAATTCTTAGTCTGCCATCCTAGCACATATTTTTATACTTATACGCCTCACACATCTTGACTTGCTAGTAGAAATTTTCTCCATCTACATGCTGACTCCGCCGTTGCCTGTCCCAAGCCAGGATGTGAATGGAGGAGAAAACCAGGGTCCAGCTGACCCGGCTGCTAGTACCCTGTAAGGGTCCTCTGCTGGGGCTACCAGTGAAAACCGGTCAACGGCTCGGAAGTGGACGAGGGCGGAATACTCCAACGGTGTATGAGCGTGGTGAAGGTGGTCTTGGTTGACCTAGGCGCTACGTGAGAAGACCCAGAGAGAAAACCAGCCAGCTTAATGGCTGCAAGGGGGCAACCTCCCTATCGGGATGTAGGCACTGTGGGCTAATAACTCGCATGCCCGAATACTACCTTATTAAAGAAACCAACACGAGCGACCTTTGACATGAAGCGGACTACAAAAATCGGTTTTTGGAATGTGCGGACGGGAAAGTTGAACCAAGTTATCAAAAAGATGTTGGATTACAAACTGGATATCCTACGATTGAGTGAAAATAAGGTGAACGGAATTTGAGGAATTTAAACATCAGAGGGAATGAGAGCACTTTACTCAGGGACAAAAGAGGAGAGCAGAGATAGGGTAGCTTTAATTCTGAACAAGTCAGCTAAGAACAGTATGTTGGAATGGAGCCCAATATCAGAGAGAATTATCTTAGTGCGTTTTCGAACTAATGTAAGAAATGTGACCATCTACAGAGTCGTCAGATCAAAAAAACTCAGACCAGTTTTACACTATACTGCATGAACAGACTTAAATGTAAAAGTAGGAAGGCAGAACGATGGTTTTGAACAGATCATGGGTAAGCATGGGTTGGGTGACATCAATAAAAAGGGTGAGGTTTTTATTGATTTGTGTATGAAGTATGATCTAGTGATTGGGGGAACGTTGTTTCCACACTAGGACTGTCATAAGGTCGCCTGGAAGTCACCAGATCGCAGTTTCCAGAAGCTTCTGCGGATCACTAAATGACGTAAGGAATAAAAGGGGATCAGATGCCAGCAGTGATCACCATTTCATAATAGCAAAAATCAAAATGACGATGCAGCTCCAAATAAAAAATTTGAACAGAAAAGCAAGCAGTATAACATTGACAAGCTCAAGATCCCAAAGAAGCGGAAAGAATTTGAAATTTAACTAAGAAACTGTTTCGAACTTCTGGGAGCCACCCCGAACTCTTTGGAGGCCAACTAGAAGGAAATTAAGGCCGTCTATCAGCAGACCAGGGAGAGCATTCTTGGTTACAAAAGTCGTAGGAAAAAAAGAGTGAATGTCAGACAGAACGTAGGAACTCATTGGGTAAAGAAAACAGATGAAAGAGAGAATCAATAAGCAGCAGGACAAGAAAGCAAACTGCAAAGATCCAAGCAGCATACTTAGCAAAAGACAAAGAAATAAAACAGAGTACAAAACAAAAGACAAATGAAACTGAGTGGACGAACTCGCAAAGAAGGAAAAAAAAGCCGCTGCTACGGGGGTATGAAGGAGTTGTATCAGATAACCAAACAGTTAGCAAAACAAAAATTTAGTGCTAGTAGACCATTGAGAGACACTAACAGTAAGCTACTGATGTTGGAGCAGAACCAGTTGTGCAGATGGACAGAACACCTTGTTGGACTCCTCTGCAAAGATGCTGATGGAGTATCTGAAACTGTTCAGGGAATTCCAGATCCCAACCTCATACTGGAGCCTCCGACATTAAACAGAATACAAGCAGCACTAAAACAAACTAAAAATGGGAAGGCCCCAGGCGCAGATAACATTCTCTCTGACATCCTAAAAGCAGGAAAGTCAGTCTCCGCAGAAATGCTACTAACTCTATTTTAGAAGGTCTGGGAGGAGGAGAAAATACTGGAAGAGTGGAAAGAAGGATTGATGATTAAATTTCCAAAGAAAGGTGATCTTATAAATTGCAATAACTGGAGGGGCATCACCCTTTTAACATCTCCCTCAAAGTTGTTTTGCAGAATAATGTTAGAACGGGTAGTTTTAGTAGTGGAGCAGGAATTGCACAAGAAACAAGCTGGCTTAAGCAGAATAGAACCTGCACACACTAAGAATAATAATTGAACAGAGTCTGGAATGGGGCGATTATGAGAAGGCTTTTGACTCTGTTAAGCACATTCTGCAGGAATATGGGATTCCACAAAAGATTATAAACATAGTTAAAAGTTTTTATGAAGACTATTAATGCAAAATCCTACACAACGGGAAGAAATCCAAACCCATAAAGGTAACCACGAGAGTCAAACAAGGTTGCATATTGTCATTTACTCTTTTCATCCTTGCCCTCCACAGAACGATGAGATCAATGTTAAGGAACAGGAAGAGAGGGATTCAGGGGGGGTTAAGGGAGAGGTTGAAAGACTTAGACTTCGCAGATGACATTTGTCTGCGGAGTCAACGTTTCTAGGATATGAAATCAAAAGTGGAAGACTTTTGTGAAGAAGCCAAGAAGGCAGGTCTGAAAATCAACTTTAAAAAGACAAAACAGATGAGGATCAATGCACAAAACTCCAATCGATTTGTTCCCGCGGGTGAGGAAATAGAGCAGGTAGAAGAATTCACCTACCTTGGGAGCATGGTTTCGACCACTGGTGGAAAGAAGAAAACGTAAAGGCCCGGATCCGTACAGCGAACAAAGCTTTTGTACAGTTACGGAAAGATAGAAATTTTTCAAAGAAGGTGAAACGAAGAATTTTTAATACCAACAATACATCTGTTCTTCTTTATGGATGTGAGACATGGAAAACGAATATGACGATCAAAAAGCAATTTCAGAACTTCGTTAATCGATGTTTGAGGAAAATCATGGGAGTGTTCTGGTCAAAGAGAATAACGAATAGGGAACTGTGGCAGAGAGACAAATAAGAGCCAGCCAATTGAGAGGCAAATAAAAGAGAGAAAGTGGAAGTGAAGAGAGCATACTCTGTGGAAACCACATCAAGCAATTGAAAAAGCTGTGCTGGATTGGAATCTACAGGGTAAAAGGAAACTGGGGAGGCCTCAAAAACTTCTAATCTTTAAACATTTCCAAACTTCTGGTTCTTTATAAAAAAACTTCTGGCCTGAACATTACTGCTGACGTTTCACTAACCTTTTATTCCCGTCTTTCTTTTCCTCTACATCTACATATCTCCAACTGGCTACAATAATTTCAAACGTTTTAGAATCCATCACCTCTTTTTACTGAAAGGCTTTGCTTCTTTAACCTCGCGACGTTTTTAGAGAAACGTTTTCTAATTCGAAGGACAGTTTTTTTTTAGTTCTAAGGTTATCCTTCTACGGCATCTTTCCAATAAATCAGACAACTATCAAAGCGTCACTAATTCTTGTATCCTGATCTCAGCTTTCTGGCAATACTTATACCCACCTTTATCCTCCCGTATATTTTTGCTTACAGCTTTGGTCAAACCAGGAGATTTTCAATTAGTTAACATTCATAATATAAGTTAACTTGATGAAAATTTAATGAAACCGATGCTCCAGATTACAGCCAAATCGCCAGATCGTAGAATGGAATTACATACAATGGTCAAGCTGTAACTGAACTTCAAGTGTAATCTCAGATTTTTGCTGATTCCTTAAAAATACATAAAACTTTTCACGGTCATTTTCAGTAGACGTCCCTTAAACGAGTACAGAGCAGGTACTATACCCAAAAGCCGCAGAATGCACAGATCCCACTCTTACCACTCTCTTGAACGTCCTAAGGTAGGTAAGAAAAGAAGAAAAGAAAAAAGACCAGACTCTTCAAATATCTTACTTTCTTTACATAATCTACAGTTATAACATTTTAGGACTTACAGCACCACCAACTTGCATTGCACACAACTGGACTGGATTGAAATGGCTGTGGCCGTTGCTGAACTCAAATACCTGTAACATACTTAAGAACGGTGTTTATTTGAAGTTTCTTCTTTTCTGATTACACACCTTTTTTTAAATCTTCCAATGGAGCGTGAAGCTGAGACAGAGTCGTTCCAAGCTGCAAATCGTAAACGTTAATCCTCACTTAAAAGGGTTCAATCCCTATTGTTTTTTGCTTTTCTTGTTAGTTCCTTTTAAAATCCAAAATCGATTGAAAGTCTTAGCCAGAAGGAAAGAACCATTTAGATTGAGAATCTATTTTATGCCTCAAATATTATAGTAGAAGAAACTACTATAGATGCGAGACCCAAATTTCCCAGACTGGAAAACTCAGGTCCTATGCTAAAATTGGAACTGCTCCAGCCATCTTTCTTTGCAGCAGCAAGCACATAATGTGCTTGAAGAAACACAGTTTGCGCATTTATTTACCGAACTTTGGCTCTCTGCTTCTTTTTTCTTTCTGGATAAGGAACCACACATTAAACATGACCAGTAGTCTCAAATACTCCTTTTTTGTTTTTTCGTGCTGTCAGTATTCCGCTACTTCATGTTGATTGGCAAAACGTTATTACCGGGGGGCATGCTGGATTGTTTATTACTACAAGACTTCTCTTTTTGTTGGGCGCCTGTTCAAATTTAATACTACTTAGAGGAACTTCGAAAAGTATCCTTAAGCATCCGACAGATGCCCTCAAAATGAAACTTAAAGGAACAAAGGTTGCGAAAATATTGTAACTTTTGCTGTTTGAGAGAGTAAACGGATTCTTTTGGCCTCGTAGACGCTACCAGCCATTGTAATACAGTAACACTGTGAGCTCAAGGCACATAAATATGTCTTTGTCAAAATTTGATACTAGTGGGTATTGACCCTTACTGCAACCTCTCATATACTGGAAAGGAAGTCCCTGCTTGATGCCTGAACAATGATGAAGAAAATGGTTCTTTTCAGAAGTGGTGATAGTGGTCTCGTCTGTGGTAAGCCTGGAACAGAAAGAAAAACAGAAGAAGATAGTTTTTTTGATGATTTCAGTGGCAAATTAATGTTGCGGCGTCTAGTGGAGGGCCAATGGAACGTCCTTCGACTTCGAAATGACGTGAATGGCGTCTACTAGGTATATGACAAACGAAATCCGAATTTGTATTTAACGCTTCTTGTCATAAATTTCGGCGCGAGTGCTCAGTATATCGAGTGAGACTTTGCAATTGAGATCGACGGCCCGACGGATGTAGCAACACTGAAGGGATTCGAACTAGACATCTACCAGATTGCCGGAGAAGTGGAAACGATCTAAACGGAGCACCTCTCTACATGTCCGAGTCTCTTTTTGTCGAAGATGCCGCATTTGGTGTGGTTTAAGGGTACAGAAACATAGTCGGTAATTGGATGAATAAAAGTTTTATATGTGACAATGTGACTATTTCCCCCTGTAAATTCAAATTAATAAAAAGACTTGAATTTTTGCATTTTAAGCAATTTACATTGATTCCTGCAAACCAATAGAAATGCAGAATTACTTAGTAACCATCTTGGAAACGCAACGGTGATCTGACCAAATATCCCTCCTGTATGTCAAAATATCCTATATCTATCAAATTATAAATAATTTGGTATGCATTTGGGATATTACTTGTGAAAAAGCGGGTTGAAAGATTAGAAGTTTACGATTTGTGGTTTTGTCGGCATGTCAAAGTAGGATAGCCTAGGTTTTATAAGGATTGAGTTTAATCCGCCATAGTCGAAACCAGCTTTCTAGCTGAGCGAATGGCCGAACTAGATAGCGGAACGCGACCGTAGCAGTCATTGCTATAACTCAGAGGCTGGCATCATTAGTAAACTGAGTAGTGTGGGCCTTTGAAGTACAGTGAACGATTGTACAAAGTATTGTCGATTTGTTGTTAATGATTCTGACGAAGCTGGGATTTGGGAGTTTAGGAGATTATAGAGAGGCGTCACCCACTATACCTTGTTTAAAAGTACGCCAAGAAAGACACCTGCGACATATTATTCGATGTAAAAAACTTTGGCTACGCCAGTATGTGATTGGAGCAGTGGGTCAGTGGAGAATCTCCCCCCTCGAAAGCCAGAGAATGTTGTAAGCACCCAGAGATTCCCTCAGATTGTTGACGAAGATTTTTTTGAATGCATTGCCTAACGCGTTGAGCAGGGCGATAGAAAGCGGAGTCCTAAGAGCTCTTTTATGGTTTAATGATATGAGAACAGTGAAAGAGTTACCATGCAGAAGGGAAGTAGTCACAGCGCAGGCAGTAGTTATAAATATTAGAGGTTCGATGGTTTCTAGGGAAAAGTAACGAAGGACTGTTCTGTTGCTTGGTTGATCAAGCACGACTTGATGGATTCTGGTGCTGGAGATCTGGTTAATTCTAGCTGCTAGTATCTAAGGCATCTTTGCAGCACTGTTCCTATCACATGTACTAAATGTTGTAATTTCTGTCTTTTAGGTAATTTGAAAATTGGACTTTCTAATCTTCTTTATGGAAAACGATTTATATCATCAGAGCTTCTAAAGATGGGAATCTAGTAACTGTATTTTATTTATTGTTATTCTTCAGAGGGATGTGATGAAAACGCAAAAACCAAAAAGAAAACTAGTACTTAGTACACAGACAAGGTATATTTGATTTGACCTCGTATATTACATGCACACTTGCATGTAATTATTATAATAACCAGGTTTCAATGTATTATTTATAGAAGGTATAAATTTGGCAATATGTCAAAAGAATTAATGTTGCTATAAAAAGGCCTTTCTCGTATTTTACCATAATTGGTGATTTTGCAGTCACACATCTCAGGGTCGCAGTTAGAAATTTTTAGTTTTGCCACGTAACACGTTATAAATTCCACAATATCACTTTACCCTGTTCTTAATCTTTCAGAAAGGATATATTATATGTGCGCTAGGCACATTAAGATACGCTCGAGGAATTTGGTATAACCTAACGCGATTTATGAAGACGCGTTATCTTGTAAGGTGATGATGTGTATACAGTCGAGATGGTTTAGAATATCTTTATAACTTTACGCACAACATGTCTTGTTACTACTAACTTATTTGTTATATAAATTGAAAACATTTACTGTCTAACACCTCCTTGTGCATATTGGCTTACTGACAACATCGAGATTGAATGTCAATCTACAAATGTATTAATTTATTTTATGGATATTAAGAATTACAGTGTTTGACATTTCCATATAAATTTGATTAGAAACTATAAAAATCTTAAGATTTCCAGGACGTGCGACCACGTGTGTGGTTTGTACGTTTCAAATTACACAGTGAAGTATAAACATGTCAAATTTCAACCCCAACTTAATCTGCTGTTGTGACCCCATTAATTTTCATTGATAAAGTTTATGTCTGCTCATAAACGTTTTATAAAAGGGTACTTTTACTTGATATGTATTGGAAGCGAAGGTAACGACAAAAAATGTTTAAGAAAAAATAAAGATTTGTCGAGGATCGATTCAAAGGTCGATAAGATAAAAAAGATCTTAAAAAGAAATTTAATGAGGGGTTAGCTGAAGAATTTAAATAAATTAATAAGAACTGTTTTATTGGTGACGGATATTTAAAAGAAGTTTTTTTTATTGTTGTTCTTTAAACGGAACAGCTTTACAGGTTAATTGGACTATTTTAATGGTTGGTTTGTAGAGTAAAAAGTAAAAGTGAATTATGGATTTGGTGTTGATCGAGCATGGCAGCATCTTATTATATTTTTAATAATTTTACTAAAACAAAGAGTAAGATCAGCAAAGTATACTAAATTCCTAAAACACTTTTAAACATTTTGTTTGGAATAATGTAAATCAGGAGTCCTTAAAGGAAAGCACAAGATAATCTGACCATTCTCCTACAAAAGTCGCAAAATTCGTCTACACTCAAGCTTCGAATAAATCTTTACAAATCAGTGACTAGTCGATGCTTCATTTAGGATGATCGAAGGATTTTCGATTTGTCTAAATCATGAATTTCTTCTCATCGTCATAACATTTTATCCTTGGCTTGCTTACTTGGTCCTTTTCTGTCTCTGATTTTATATTCTCCTGTCTTCCTACACCAAGTCAAATTGTACCCGTCGTCATTCGTCTATGGAAGTTTATGAATCTTTAAGAGGTCATTCATTACGCGAAAAAAGCAGCCAAACAGGAATGAATAGTATGCCTTTTCAAATATCTAAAGCAATAATTTTTGTATAAGAAACCTCAATTAAGAACTTTTTCTCACGACCTGGAGAACATTTCAAGCAAATACTATCTCTGTATCAGCATAGCTTTGGGATTATTTGTAAATCTCCTTAATTTCCTTTTCCTCTGGATAACTTTGAAGAGTCTGTAATGTCAAGAAGCTTCCTCTACGACTGACTTAGTAACTGGAAAGGGCCAACTTTTAAGTAAATTAATAGTGCCTTAAAATCAATTTTTGCAGCGTGACAATTAGATGTATATAGTGTGCAGTGCACAATCAAGACCGAAAATAAAAACAGCCACTCTTGTTCTATGACATGATAAAGTCTAATAAATGACTGTAGTTCTACAGAATTAAAAGCTTTTAATAGATATTTTACGTGTCGGGTTTCGTGGCGTCTTCCTCTGCGTCCAGAACTCGAAGGAGATAGTAGACTATTTAGTTTCATTGCATTTAACGTTTTCTGTTCTCCTTCTGAGGTTTTTGGTCCCCAAGTCCCTTTTTCCATAGCCAACGTCTAACTCTACTAGCTGCTACAAAGCTCCTCATCTCACGTTATGTGAGTGAGTAACGTGATGGTCTCCTGCATAGGGTTATCTGTATTCGACGGGCCACCAACCATTTTCAATATCCTCAGAACTTTACAAGGTCATATCTATCAGCTACTGTGTAATATGATTGGCTACGCTACAAAGCTGTTCACCAGGCAACCAATTGTCTTTATTGTCAATTAGGCAACTGCCTCGAGCCGCACAGTTATGGGGATTAAAAGATCGGTAAAGAGACAAAATATAAACAGCATATCCGAAACACTAAAAAATAGAGGACGCCGACGAGATCTCATCCAATCTTGCACGTGTTATCATTCAACTCGACCACAAAACAAGACGGGCTCAAAAGAAAGACTTTTTGGCAACAAAGGAAACTTAACTTTTTGCTTTTTGGATCAATTGTTATGACATTTCTTTTCTTAAATGGGAGATACAAGTACTTACCGTGTTTTATCTTGCCGTATTCTTATGGTTTACTTATCTATTGTCACTTTATTGTGGTTCGAATGGTTAATCACAAGCCAACAATCCACAAGACCATCTAAATCTGAGAAAAAAGCAAATATCAACGACATTACAATATAACGAAAAATTGAAATATTTTCCTTAACTTTACTTCTACAGTTTCGTTTGATTAATTGGACATATTAGTTTGACGTCAAAAAGACGTCTACTTCTCCATTAAATAGTGTTTTTCTCACGTCTCTACTTTAACATTTTTGAGCTGTGATGTTTTGACTGAATATCTTCCTACACATTGGAAATTTGAAATCAGGAAAGAAGATGATTTGTCACTATACTCACTTACTTAATCCTGGTCCCTTGTACCGCTAGGTGTTGGGGCAGCTCAAAGACGTCTCTAGGCCATCCTATCCAGGACCAAACGAAATCCTTCCTCTATACTCCATCCACCTCCTTCTGGGCCTACCTCTTCTTTTGTTGCCTTCCATTCCGGTCAGATACATCCGCTTAATACCTCTGATTTCCACCATCCGTTCAACATAGCCGAACCATCTGAACTGATCTCGCTCTATTTTATTCCTGGCTGGCTCTACTCTCAGAGAGTTGAGGATCGTTTGGCTTCTAATGCGATCCATCCTAGTTTTCCTTTCGATTTTTGTAGAAACCACATTTCCAGTGCTTGCACTTTGCTTTATGCGCCTTGGGTCATCACCCAACTTTTATGGCCAGAGAGTAGTGTTGGAAGGTATATAGAGTTGTACATCGATAGCTTGACCTTCTTTGATATAGTACGACTATTCCAAAAGACAAACTTGATGAATTTAAATAAATGATCAGTTGCCGTGATTCTACTCTTTATCTCCAAGTCCATTTTGCCATTTTGGTTTACAAAACTTTCGAGGTACTTAAAGGCATCTACTGGTTCGAGTCTTTGACCCCTGAGATGAATGTTGTGTCTTTCCACTGGCCATCCAAAGATTCGTCTTTGTTATACTAATCCTCATGTTGACTCTCTCCAGCTCTTGTTTTCACACATTTAGATTGAACTGTAAGTTCTTAGCAGATGATGCAGGTACGGATACATCATCGGCAAAGGCGAGCTCTGTTACGAATACTGGTTGCAATCTGTAGTGTTCCAGCTGAAACTTCCTAACCCGTTCTCGGCAATTTTTGATGACTTTGGGGTATGGACAGTCTTGCCTTAAAACCTGACTTGTTGCAAATGAGACAGACTTTTCATTGGCTGCCCTTATATAATTCTTGCAGTAGCTCCTTCCCACATCCCTATCCGGAACTACGTGTTCCCGGATCGCATCCCTTGGCACTTTCTCTAAAAAATAAACGCCAGATGTCGAATCACAAAAATAAAGTCCTGGGTGCTTCTCCCCTCTCTAAAACCGCAATGAGAGTCCCGCCAGCCTGCCAGAAACGCTCGTAGCCTCACCTCTAAGATCTTGGAGTAGAGTTTGCCAGCCACACTAAAAAAAGAGATACCTCTATAATTGCCGCAGTCTCGGTTGTATCCCTTCTTGTAAATGGGTACTATCATTGCCTGTTCTCAGTCCTTAGCAGTGATGTATAGCTAAAAAAGATAGTGGGGGAACGCTGATTGTCAACTTACACATTTATTGTATAAAAATAATTAGATTTTTAAAAGAATATTTAGTATTTATTGGTAATTAGGGGAACGCCGTTCCCCCGCGTTCCCCCTCCAATACATCACTGGTCTTTAGGAATCCTTTTTGTTCTGTAGACCAACTGAAAGACTCTGAGTAGAGCCTGCAGACCTGTCGGCCCCATGTACTTCAACGTTTCAGGGGTCAATCCATCGTGACCAGGAGATTTGCCAATCTTCATCTTTTCGATGGCCTCTACCAGTTCCTCTATAGTAATGTCTCCCCGTTTTCCCTCGTTGGTCTCTTGTCCTTGCGCATCTCTCTCTTCCTCGCCTTCATCCTGTCCTTCCAACAACTCCCGAAAGTGTTCTTTCCACCTTTCCATAATTTGCTTTCGATCTCTCAATACCTGTCCTTCTTTACTTCTAATCAATTTCAGAAGGCACTCTTTGTCTTTCTTCATATTTTTCACTACTTAAAAAAAGCTTTTGGTTGTCACTGTAAGACTCCTCCATAAACTGGCCAAACTCGTCCCATGCTACAGCTTTAGCTTCCGCTACCTTATTTTGTACTCCCTCTTTTTTACTGTGTACAGCTACCGGTTTGCTTCAGACCTGTCTCAAACACGATTACTCTGTAACTACTGACCAATAAATCACGTGAATTAGACGTCACTCTTAATTGCTGAATATCTTCCTATACATTGCAAGTTTGAAATCAGGGACCAAGACGATCTGTCACTACACGAATGAAATTTACTTAAGATATTTCCAGTTGAAATTTCTGTGTTTGTTAAAGCATGAAATCTGTTTTATGGCCCTTTACTAAAGAACATATGAATAATGTTTTTCAATTGCCCCGTTTTGCAAATTTCGTGTTCATCTTGAATTTGTCTTCTAATGTAAACACTAGCCGAAGAGTTTTTTAATTTTACATTTTCATTCTGTCACCAATAAACAGGGTGATTTTGGAGTGCACACATACGTAATTATCCCAGTTAACAGTAACATTTACTCGCTTTTCACACATTAAAGACTTAAATATCAGCTGGAAAGTCCAACTAAATTTAGTTTTACGAATAAGAAAAGGAATTGCACAGAAATCCTCTTTGGGAAAGTTATTAAAAACATCTGCGTACAGTATGATCTTCCATAATGATAAGCAACAAGTTTTTACTTTATTATATTTAATGGACGGTTTAGATCTTCTGTTGAAGAAAACGATCATCAGTGATCTTCATTAACGGTCTTACAGGGAGAGCTGTACGAGTTGAAGTATTGAAAGAATTCAGATTCTGCGCAACACTTCACTGAAAAAAAAACAAAAATTACAATATAATGATAACGTGGATGGTCGAGTTCATTTTGGTAAATCTATTAGTAACAAGCTATAATCATATCATTAATGAATTGAAGTGATTAACACAGAATATTGGATAAAGTACAGGGCGAAAAAATAGAACACTAGCAGAGGCATGAAGTAGTAAATTTGTTTCTTTTTTAAGATTTCCTTTCCTTTCTCATTTGACTTCATGAACGAAGAGAATCCATAGAGCTTGCTATATAGTATGTCAGGTGCTACAAAAATTCAAAAATCAAAATGATAACATCGAAGCTCTCCATGAAGATTTAAAACTCAAACAACAAAAATAATACAGTTTGTAAGAAAAAATTAAAAATTCATGCATGCAGAGAAATGTGTAATTACAAGAAAACAAAAACTTAAAAATGAATGTTTGATCCGGTTTGATTATTTCTATTTTAAATAAAAATTATTGCATAAAGAAGTTACGTATTTACAAATGGTATCGGTCATTGCAAGAAAGGAAAACATCCGTTGTGTTCGCATAATTTCGCAAGCAAACATTTGCAAAAGCGTGTATATAAAATTATAAATATTTCGTCACTTTACTGTGTTTGCAGTTTAAATAAATGTACAGAGAGAAACGAGCGAACAGAGATAATTATGACTATTTGTTTTAAATATGATCCCTGACGTCATCACTCCAGGTGTGTTTGTACCTAACTTTTTCTTTTTATAAATTCATTTTTCAATCTTTGTTGTTGCATTATTTTATTAAGTTTGGATTACGTCGGTGAGTCAAGGATTTCGTGTACATTAGTTACATTCAAAATCGCGACGTTTACATGTTGACAGATGAATATATTAGGCGTCGCGTAGCGAATAATTTAGTGAAACTCATAATGAGAAATGGACGTTTTATTTACCGTTATAATTAGAATATGTGGGTACTTAAATACTGCAAATTTCAAATACAGCTACTTTAAGCTCTATTTACACACCTGCAACTGCTTAAAATATAATTTCTGTGACACTCATAGATATCTTGTAGTACACATTACATAACTGGTTTTTTTACTTATCGTGTTAGAAAAATTACTTTGATAAAATGACCAGTTGTTCGGAAAGTTACAATTTAATTAGTACACCTTGATGAGTCAAGAAAAGAAACAAAATTGATTCGTTATCATCATTATTATTAATTTCCTTTTATTAATATTTACTGCAAATTGAATTTGATCTTATATTTGTGTTATTAATGGATTTATCGTAGTATTTTGACAAGGAAGATGTGACTCTTTGACCTTATACTCTCTTGGCACTAGTTATTGATCGAGATCTTTGAAAATTCGCTGGAAATTTTTGGCCTTTTTGATAAAGATTTTTTATTGAATTATTAAATTGATTAGACTGACCTAATGTAATTAATTTGATATTCACTCTCCTGGATTTAATTAATATACCATTGTTGAATTGTACTGATTGTAAATTGCTTATAAATTCTCGATTGTAGAAAATAAACGCGGAGAAGATTAATTGAATACAATATTAGATTAAATGTTCATTAAACACTGTTTGGTATTACTTACAATATAATGATTAATTAATCAGGGCCAGGGCATTATCGAGGCGCATAACTAGCCACCCAGTGCTTTGCATATCACGGGGAGTTTTCCCAACACCTTTGTTTCCATATCTAAGCCGTCCGTTATCTTTCAGGGATCCAGTTTCTGGATCTCCTGGAGATACGACGATCTCACCCGACTTGTCCCCGGGCACAATCTCCCGCCCGGGCAGTACAAATCTAGCTCTCTGTTTGTAGTAAACGAAAGACAAAGTGAAAATGCTTGGTTTTGTTCCAATTGTCTAGCCAACGCCTCCACGGGGCGAGAGTTGAAAACATTGGTAGCCGTTTTCCAGGTATTGCCAACGGCCAGGTTGGCAGGCGACTTACTGTGCTCTTCGGCTCTTTTACCGAGGGAATTGGCTTCCATCAAATCCCCGCGGAACCACTAGTTGAACGAGGCACAGTAAGGAACGGTGTAGTGTGGTCGTCGTGTGCAGTCCTAGCACGTTGGATTTTCTATAATCCTTATTTTGATTCTGCTGGCGGATAGCCAGCACATCCGGCCTTAATCTTTATCAGACATGGTCCGATGTGATTGTGGGAAAGACTTCCCAACTGAGGCCAGGCGTCGACAACATGTCTTTCGTGGGCCCAATTCATAGCGAGACCATATATGCCCAGAATGCGAAACTGAATTTAAGAACTATCAAGGGATGAGGCAGCACTTTCGTCAAGCCCATCCCGTACAATATAACGCCGACCTAGAGCGTCAGGCTGATAGAACTAGGCACAATACATGGGCAGACGAAGAACTAAATGCGATGACGGACCTGGAAATAGCATACCGAAGTCGGGTCAAGCGCCGCAGAGAACACAACGAGGGATTCAAGCCCGCCGATTAACGGCCGAATATCGTCAGATAAAAGACAGAGCACCTCAGAACAAACACCTGTGATGCCTCGCCAAGTAAGACTAGAACAAAAAGCCAAAATGTACCTCCACCACCTCTTTTGATTCCTGCCGACGCTAGACTCCACCAGCACTTAGCTCACAACCGGGACCCAGCGGTTTTTCAGGTACCCGAAGACTGCTATTTGTAAGAACGCGCCCGCTGTCAGAATCCCCCGACTTATTGGAGGCTGGGAATAGTCCAAATGCGATTGAGGACCAGGAGAGAACGATGATGTCTTCATCGTGGAAGAGTCGGGGAATGAACCTCCAGCACCGTCACCTCCGCCTGCAGGATGTCCCATCGTGAGGTTTCTCATGGACTACCAGGAACAGCGAGCTAATTGGGACGAAAGTGACCTGAACATCATGAATGCCATACGAACAATTACATTAGGCGACCAAGAAGCGCTCAGGTCAGAGATTGATACAAATCTAAAAAAGCTCCTTGGAACGAGGAGACTCAATAAGCAAAAGAAAGCCCAAGCCGTAAGTACCAGGACAGACAATATCAGCAGACGCGATAGATACAAAAAGGTGCAAGAAATGTTTAAACGAAACAGAAAGAAGTTAGCGTCATGTACAATAGACGACAAACCAATCGTAGGTGAGAAAGACCAATGATACCGGAAGTGGAGAAAGACCGTTCCCCGATGATTTGACCCCGATTCCAGAACCAAAACTTAAGGTTCCGAACCTGTGGAGTCCGGTGACCGTAGAGAATATACAATGGGCAATGGACAGCACCAAAACGTCAGCTGCCACGGCCAGACGGCGTCGCTATTAAAGCTATTCGTGCCATGCCGATACATAGCCTTGTTGTACTACTTAACGCTTGTTTAGTTCTGGGGAGTATTCCAAATCTCGTAGCGGACAGTGGGACAATCCTGCTGCCTAAGGGAGGTAATACGAGAGACGTCGATAACTGGAGGCCAGTTACCATTAGCTCTATTTTAGTCCGACTGCTAAACAAGGTACTAGCCAAGGGGCTTAGTACACTTGAGCTTCATCCACACCAAAGAGGTTTTAGAGAAGTCGATGGAGTATTTTTTTAAACACTCTGTCAGTAGAGGCTCTCATCAAAGAACGCCGTGTAAAAGCCAGACGATATCACGTTTTGTGTTTGGACCTGGCTAAAGCTTTTGACTTTGTTTTAACAATTGTTATAGTGTTTGATATTTTCCGATTTCTAGCCATTTAATATCTAAAGCTCAACGGAGACAAGTAAGTGTTAAGGAGAGTTTTGTGTAAAGTTATTATTTACTAATCTGCACTACGAGTAGAGAATCCAGAAGAGTCATTAGCTTCTTTAGATCTCAGTATCGCTAATGGTTATCGAAAGCTGGGAAAAAAGTTCAAAAATCTCGTTAGGGTTAAGGTATGCTTAAAACTCAAAATTTCTACTAAAAGAATTATCTTCAAATCTAGCAATGCCTATGTTTTTCACTCATTATGTATCATAATATCACATTGAGAATTTCGAGATAGTTTACTAAACAATATCTTGTGGGAATCTAAGAATCACCTTAATCTCGTAAAGATTGCTATTGTGGTTTTAGATATTAGGTGAGATGTAATTTTTGAGCAACCTGCAATACCATATCTATAGACGCCTTCAGGGGCGCTCAGCAAGGTTAATAAAAAAAGCTGCTGAAGATTTTACTGGGTGTTTAGATTGTAGGCTGTTTGTCAACGTAGTAGTGGGAGCAATTTTGTCTTGTGACAGCAGCAAAATCATTCAGGGAATTGTTCTCTACTGAAACTCTAAGATGCTCTGACAAAGTTTCCACTGAATAAGCGATTGGACGTTTCTGAATGCACCCACTGCTAACTACTGAAGCAATGGATTATTATCTAGAGTCGATTCGAACGAAATTGCATGCGATTTGAGAATTTCTACTTTTGATGAAATGCATGCTTCTCGAAGAGACATGTCTGGTAAGAAGATTTCTTTAAGAACAAGAAACGATTTTTGTTCTTCTTGTCGGCAAGATTTTTTGACGAAATTAAACTGGCTGGCCTTTTCAACTTGGATTTTTGTAAAAACTATACATTAAATACAGGGCCGGCTGAAGAGCCAGGTTTGCGGGGCAACTGCCCAGGGCCCCGCGCTTGCTGGGACACCGCGCCCTGAAAGAAAAATAATTAATTCCGAGATTAATTCTTTGTATCGATATGTACAGAACAAATAAAATTTCAAATTTTTTCTAAATACTTAAAATACCATCAACAAAACAGACTATGTCTGAAAAAGCAGAGTTTCTTCTTTTTTTATTTTAAGGGCCCCGCAAAACTTCCAGCCGACCCTGATTAAATATTAAATACAAACCATTTCCGACATTACTTCTTGCGTTGACTGCACATGAAACTTTTCTGAAAGATTTTATCATAATCTTCACATCGTTCCTGTAACAAAGTTTGATTTTAGGGATTTCATTGTTACTGCGATGTTTGTAAGTACAGTTAACAACTCAACTTGATATAACGAAAGTATTTGTAAAGCGTCCGAAACTTTCTATTATACAGATAGTTGGAAATTGTAGACTGTATGTAAACAATTATTTATTTGCTGATTTGCTCGCAGGCGCCAAATATAGGAACATGCTATACTGGCTATAGATGCAAACATATCAAAAGCGTTATGGTGTACCAGCAATACCAACCAATGCTAATATATACGTCATCTACACAGTGAAAAACGGTAATATTTTTATTTTCAGAAGTGGAACGATTGAGGTGGGCATATACCTGTTCAAAACTCACAATCAGATAATATTACTGACAAATTAGTATAATTCAACAATATACCGCCATCTTAATTGTGATTATAGATTCCCTAAATTCTTTTTGCTTAAAACTTCTTGACAAATTTAAAATGTTTCGCCTAATCGAAGATATTTTCTATTAAAATTCTTCAAATTAATTTGGGATACATTGGAAGCATTCCACAAAAATGGAGAAAAATTCATATTAAAGAGAAGAAAATAGTATCATCATCACAAAGAGAGATTTCTGAGAATTGCGTGACCGGTGTTAAGATTGAGATTTTCCCACAGCACAGAGTAGCAGCGGTGTTTGTGTGGCAAGATAAGGTAACAAGCAGATTGAATACACACCTGCGCTAGTGTGAGAATAAACGGGCTCATAACTTCGGCCTCGGGCCTACTACTAACACACACACAACGCATCAAAGGGCTGGCCGCTACACACACTTTCTCTCTCTTTCTTATACTACCACCACACATGCCCTTTTGTGCAATTTTAACTCGTCTTGCGG
The DNA here is from genome assembly GCA_011009095.1 of Ignelater luminosus. Classification (NCBI taxonomy): domain Eukaryota; kingdom Metazoa; phylum Arthropoda; class Insecta; order Coleoptera; family Elateridae; genus Ignelater; species Ignelater luminosus. The sequence continues at coordinate 140,506 of VTPC01091231.1, read as the reverse complement.
TATCAATAAGCACCCCCTTGGTGCAACTAAGAATAAGGCAGTCAACAGCTGCTTGCGGAACTTTTAATACCGACCCAAACTATATTTAGCTTCTAAATAGTTTGCTTCGAGGATTCTTTTTTAGTTTAGTGGGTTATGTGAAATAATAATAATAGGAGAGTCGGGGTTAACTCGCTCATAGAGGGAACAATTACGTATTTAAAAAAATCACCTGGTTCTTGCAAGAAAAAAAACCAAAATTATTGTTTACAGATATAATAAAAAATATAAAAGCTGGATACCAAGACGCATTTTTGTCCCAAAGTAAAGGTGTTTCGGAATTATTGATTAAAAGGATCACTTTCAGCTGGTTTTTGGGTTTAGTAATTTCGAAGAAAAAATATAGAATAATAGATGCAACTCACAATCGAAAGTGAACTTAATTTTAGGATGTTCATTTTTTATACTAATTTGTTTGAAGAATTTACATAACATCTGTCAATAGTGTTACCTATGAGACAGCTGATTCATTGTTTCCTATCTTCAAACAATCGAAAGGACTAGAAATTATTACAATACCCAAAGAAATAGAATTAGATTTAATTACAGCAGTTATAGTTAGGTACGACTGCTAAGCTCACAAAAATTGCATTGAAGTTTCAATAATCATTTGGTACGGAAGTAGTCAACGTCAGAAAATAACTGGCCAAAGTAAACTTCCACTAATCAAAAATCCTTATAGGTATTGGTGACGTTGGCAGAATGCTCCAATCTTGTCGAGCAGTTTATCTATCTCATCAGGTATTTACTTCCTTAGCAGAGCAGCTTAGAATAGTTTTTTGAGTTAAATATCAAAAAGCAAAAGAATTCTTAGAAACCTTCGAAAGTTCTTACGTAGGAAGGTGCTTGCCAAGATTAAAACAAACAAGATATTTGGTCTTTCCATAATTTGCAAGTTTAAGGCCAATAGTAGGTTAGGTTTCGCTCTAGATATCAACTGATCATGACTGAATGGAATATCTCTATGTGCACAATTTGAACTTCACTATATAAGCGAAGCAAACTGGAAAGTATTGTGGCTCTTTTGATTTTGAAACTGCAGGCTTCGCATTTAGAAGGCATCTAACATTTATTAAAAGCGAAGACGTGTTGATAGGGTGCCTCCACCATTACTATTCTTAACATTGCAGCTTGAGACCTATGGTCGCCGGTTCGGACACTTCCTGGATACGGGGAGAGGGTTGGTCGTCTGAACATTCTTCACTTGGCCGCCCAACACCGTTCTCCACCATGTGATACTAAAAAGTAAAATACTATTTTTTTACCATCATTGCTTAGACCATCAACACTATCCAGGTCATTCTAACTAAATCTTTTTTCTCTTTTATCATTAATTTAGATTTCATAACTCTTAGAACTAATGATTAAAACTACTAATGTTCATCCACTGACATCCAAACGATTTCATCGCACTACGATATAACATTTCCATCACTATACTCTGCTTTTCATTACACTTAAGACATTCACTACACCATCTCGAAGGGTTTGGTCCCTTCAGGAGGCGGGCGGTGCAAGTTAACGTTGTCGAGGATATGTAATACGTCGACGTTGGGATGACTATGTAGGTGATCTTCATTCTCCCCGGTGAATCGTTGGATGATTTTTTTTAACGAAGAGAATCCTTAGAACTCTGTGAAGGGTGAAAGTTCTTGAGTATCACGGAGCATCGAGGATAGTCCAAAATACCTTATTTTGCTATCTTGGCATTGCTGTCGTTTGTGCATCACCATATGGTTGCAGATCAGTGCATCTTGGAGTGATGTCCTAAGGGCCAATACATCTGGCAGAATCTTATACAGAGCTTCTTCTTCACGTGTTCCTTCCACTCAAGCCTTGCTTTCAAGGTCATGTCCAGGTTTAAGTTAACTGTTGGTACTTCTTCTTCTAAGATGCTATTGTGGGATACCTGCGTTGACTGAAATCGGAATATTCAGCTTCTTGTCTCACTCTGAACATCCGTCCAGACAGATAGGATTTCAAGAGCTGTGTGTGCTTTCCTGATAATTTATTGTTCAGTTTGTATAACAATCCTCGATGCTAGACCCTGTCAAAGTCATGAGCTACATCAAGGAAGATCACTGAACAGTGCCCTTTGTCTTCTAGGGTCTTCTCAATTATTAAGTCCGTTATTCTATGGATCTGGTCTGTTGTAGAGTGTTCACTGCGGAAAACAAATTGATCATCCGGGATCAGTCTTCTTTCTGCAAGAATTGGTTTAGTCTCTTTAGTAGGAGCTATTCAAAACAGCTTTGCCATGACTGTACGACTTGATATCATTAGGTGGCTTTCCAGGTTTTAGCAGTATTATTATTTCCCCTACCTTCCAACTAGCAATCAACATTCAACACTCCAATAGGTTTTTCAGTCCGACTGGAGATCTAGGCTTCCTATCTGCGAGCTGTCTCACAATCCACTTTAGTCGCCACCTGAGTTGGGAGGCCTAAGAACTAAGACTTGGTTTAATGACGATGTCAAAGTAAGGAAGATCGTTTCCAGCTACAGTGCTCTCCAGAAGGTTTGCAATAGGAAACATCTACGGGTTGAGATTCAGGTGTGTATCACTCAAAACCTCGAGATATGTTTCAGGCACTTCTTGTTGAACTGTTTAGAAACTTCAAGCTAGCTATTTTCTGACCAGAAGACGCTTTGGTAGCCAGGTAGGCCAAATTAGGTTTTAAGTTGTTCTTTCTGTCTATGTCTGTGTATGTGTTACTTTCTTTTGTTAAGTCTTGCCTCTATCTCCAAGGACAGAATTGTCTTTGACTGTCTTTCTGTCAAGATTTAGTTAGTATTAGACAAACTTATCTCTTGGGAATCAATTTTTACTCTAGCAAGTAATTTCTTGTCAGGGTCAGCAAAAAGACCTACAAATGAGACAACATGCCATGGGTGCCGCGGTGACTAGACAACTGAAACTGATATTAAACACATCACTGCGTTTACCACACGAAGGAACCGGCTCTGAGAAAAATTAAAAAATGTTAAATATTTTCAAAAACATGAGTGCATCATATTATTTGTTGTGTCGTGCATTCATGTAGCTATTAAATAAAATACGTTGTGCATTGAAGTGTTAATTTACTTGCTTGTAGACACTCGTTTAAAACCTACTTTATTTTATTACGTCTATATAAATCAGAGATAGATGTATGGCATATAATTTTACAACGTAGGAAAGAAACTCTAGACGATGGCCGACGGTAAAAAGATATGAAGCACTAAATATCTAGGTTGCGTCCATCCTGATGGGTAAGTAGTTATTCTGAAAAAGTACAAACTGTCCGACACCCTTCCTATTGATTGTAAAAGATATTTATGACTGCAAAGCCATTATAAAAATATCATCAGTTTTCCTTGAGATTTCTCTATAACAAGAAACAAATTGCAGATTTGACGACCAGAGACATTTTTTAGTTATAAGGGAACGCTTTTGTGATGCAAATTTGGTCAGTTGTACTTATTTACTTCCGTACGAATAAAAAATTTATCATCAACTTGCACAAAATGTACAACTTTATTAACAACGTATGTAAGAACATAAATAAAACTCAATTAGGGTTAGCGCAGAAAGTTGATTGACTGATTAACTTCTACTTATAGTAAAACGTTAGGAATGGTTTGTAATTGCAAATGTGATGCAATGATGATCAACACAGGGTAGTATCAAAAATGGAATAAGCTTTCTGGAAATGTTAAAACGTAATTTGCAAATTTTTATTTCAAAAATTAAAATAATAGCAAATCCTATAAATGCATGCATGCATTTGATTACATATTTCGTGATTTCCTACATCTATCTATACTAAAGTTTGTGTCTCGAGTCTACATACCTTCACGATTATATGTTGTCAGCTAATTGTCTTGGTATCTAAAATAAGCTGCTTCTAATCATCTCTGCAGCTAACTATCTAAATGTCTTCGTTGCTAAACGCCGGCATCCAAGTGGCAGCAGATAAATGTCTTAATTTATATCTCCAACCGCCACATTTTAAGCATCCACTATTGAGTAAGTATTATGCTAGTTTTGTAGCATGTATCTAAGAGTACACCTATAATAAGAAACCGCTGCTGCTGTAGGCAGAAACCAAATTTAAAAAAAAAACTTCTCTTACAATATCCAAGGGAATAAGCAAGGCGTCCTTCACTATCCAAACATGCATACACAAACCTACTACTAGTACTGTTGTGATCCTATCATGTACTGTCTACTACTGCCAAATCCCGACCAGTCTAGCGCGTCTTTATTAAGTACTGTTCTGTCTTAATACTGCCACATGTCGTTAAATGCTGCTTGGTCGTGCAACACTGCCACGATTTTTTTTACTAACGACAGCAGTTGTGCAAAGCCTTGGCAGGATTAAGTAAATAGTTTTTAGCAAGACTTCATAGTATTTGGTAAAACCCGACAACACTTTGCAGTATTTAACAATATTGTCTTGGACAGATCATCGATGTATTTTATCATATGACGGTTGATCAAAGCATTCATAGATTCCAAGAATGCAAGTGCATATTTAGTACGTTTAACTCTATGTTAAGTGTCAAGTAGAACTACCAATTAAAGAACAGTATCTACACTATTGTTAAAACTCCAACAAGTATAACTAGCGATACCATTACTGCTCGAGCTACTCTCTTCAGCTAAAACTAGTAGTTCCTTTATAAATCTCTTCCATTCATTGGAACACAAAGAAATTACAAATGGCATTTTAAAAATTTTCTCCACTTTGCATCAAGTTTCAGAAAGAATTATCAACCTTAACCGACTATCTTCAATCAATTCATAAATCTATCGTCTCATCCGTTGGAAGTCCAGTATATGTAGATAATTCTTCAGGATCTGCAACACAGTAGAACCTTTTAGGACCATAAGAACAACTTGATCTAATCTGAATCATCACTAAAGGCCCAAATCTTGACAGAAAGTGCGACACAGTTTTATACTTTAATAATCAAATTTGTTATGCTTGCTGAACTGTTATATGATGCCTATGAAACCCTAGCGATTTTTCAGTTCAGTGTTTTTCGGACGATAAACAATACCACCTGTTATAATTCAGGCATTTTTCCATTCTTCGTTGTCTCACTGGAAAAACCAAGGACAAGCCCTTGTGTATCATCTGTTCAATATAACAGAAATACTCAATGTAATCACATCCGGTAGAATTTTGAATTTGTTTTTATTATAACTTACTCTACTCTAAGAATCTTGTAGTCTAGTTTTTCTATATTGGTGGTAAACTCTTCGTATCTTTGATAAGCTGTATTGACAGATTTAGGATTCTGCACGTTAAACAAAACAACAAACATTTTTAGAGCAGACCTCAAATTGGTGCAAACATTTTAAACGGTAACTCCATGAGCTATAATCTTGCTTGACTGGATAAGGCTCTTAAAAATATTAAGATGAGAGAGAAGAAATGAAGAAATGGGGATGTCTATATCGCAGGTCTTCGTTTGTTTACCTCTTTTGAAACTTTCTGTTTAACTTTAGGATTTAGTTCTGAGTCGTTGATGTTACTCCCAGTTTCTTCTAGATGATCATGTTTAAGCATTTGTTTATGCTGCAATATGCAATAAAATTTTTTTTTTCGTCCACGTTATTAGAAAGTAGACTTTTTGACCCTCGTTTTGTCGCCGAAAGTTGACGATTGTATCTGAGCAGAAGATAAAGTAATTTTTTCTCCCTGTTCAATTTTGTTGTTTTTCCAGACACATTTTGTTTTGGATACCATGGATACCAAAGATATCCTATGTCCAATTACTTGCAGAAGTAAATTCTTAATATCGAATAACCTTTATTTAGATTTTTGATAGGTTTTTAAGGTCGACAGAAAAATCATATGTGAAATTCTGGAAGAAAGTCTCTTTTTTCCCTCATGTGCCATTTATTCCACGAACCGAAGACACACACAGAAAAGTGTCACTTTCTTTCCTTGTAAAACAATAACTATTAAATAGTTTAGTAAAAATAATAATATTTATTTTGTCTTTGGTGGCAATTAGAATTTACTGTGAACAAAGCAGAGACCTTGAATTGATTTTGTTTCCACTAATCAGGATCTGAATAATGCAGGAAGCTAAAATCTTGACTATGCCCTAACGCGACTGTTTCTACAATTTGATAAAGTTACCACGTGCTGTTAGAAGATTTACGTCTTTAAAACAGGCTGCTGTCCATTTTGGACATGATGAATTATACATTTAACAAGACTTACCTTCGTGGAATCAACGTTACCTGATCCTGCTCAAGAACATGTAAATGGGCAACTTGCCATAGGCACGGTGTTGACTAGGCGCTGCGCAGTGGCAGATAAGACAACTAAAGCTAACATTAGATGTATCAAGAAGCAGCCTTCCTACCACACAAAGGCACCTTGAAACACTATGTCGTATGCGCCAAATACCCAAGGTAGGATTAAGAAGTTCTGATCTTTACATAACTGATCCGCGATTGCTCGGAAAAAGCATGCCCCGTCGCCTTTCATCTCCTTGATTTCACAAACTGTACTTTTCAGATGTTTCTTGAAAAGTGAAACGTAAAACGTGAAATTTCTTGAGAAGTACTGATGATTGATACGTTTCCTTCAAAATATTTTAAATCTCGAACAAAATGATTCAACACTTAGGTCTTTCTGCTAACCTACTTTTCTTGATTTTCTATTAGTAGACATTCTTGTACTGCCAGATGTACTTTTATTATCACTCGTTGTGATAGATCTGGAATCCCTATCAGATATGTCTGAACTTTGGCATGTACCGTCTTTTATTTTCACGTAGATGCCTTTTGTTTGTTTTATTTTCCTCTTTTTTTGACTACTTATTTTACTGTCGATGATTTTTTCTTGTGGTTTTGATTTCCAACCCCTCTTTTGACTTTGAACTGGTCTGTCTTTCAAACTAGGCTTTCCTTTCTTTCTCTTATCTTGTTTGGTTTCTGATCTACGGCATATAATCTTGAACCACTAATACTTTTTGCTGTTATTTTTGGGATTGAGCTTTTCTTCTTTGGTTTGATTATGGATTCTAACTTATATCCCCTCGTTTGCTCTTTTTCTTGCTTTCACTGATAATTAGCGAATTGTAGAGCTCTCCGTCGTGATGGGATAAACAAACGGTTCACAGCGCATCTTTATACCTGTCTTTTGTTTGTGATCTCCAGCTATTAAATAACGTATTTTGACTAAAGCTTTTGAGTTTGCTATGTGATCAACATTATACTGAAATACTTCAACGTTTTTCTGATAAAGTTCAGTATCGTATTTGCTTAGAATTCCATGTGTTATTTTGGATTTCTGGTCAAAATACGCATAAAAATTCTTCACGATCAGGATCGGCTCAAGAACGGGCAAACTTGCCATGCACCGTGGTGATCAGGTTCTACACAGTGGTGAATAAGACAACTGAAGCTGACATTAAACGCACTACACGAAGTAGAAGAATTTTGCCGCGGCTGCCAAATACCGCCTTAACCTCAAATTGGGGCCAGTCAATTTCAAATTGAGAGCAATTAGTTTCAAATTGAACCAATTAGCTTTAAGTTGAGACTCATCAAGCTGCCTAGTATCAATTTGAAGTTGATTGGTCTCAACTTAAGTTGATTAGTCCAATTTGAAATTGATTTTTCTGAGTTTGAAAATGATTCAAGGGAGCTAATGTCTTCAGATAAACAAACGGACAAATTTTGGAGGAAGGTACGCTACACCCATTGACAAACTCTACCTAAGCATGGACTTGCATAAACATAGATTAAGAGTCCCTGAGTAATAGACTGTCAAGACAGGAGGCTCTATAGGCGAAGAAAATTGAAACACGTCGATTTGGAGAAAATGTGAGTCCCAGTATTTCACAATCTTCGACCTATTGAGTGTACCAAGATCTCGATTACCTCACCCATATCTATGTTGCCATACAATTCCTTTATTTAGCATGTTACTCAGTAGAATTGTGAACGCACGTGGTTATGCTTTAGTTCGAATCGCCGGAGAAAAATGACAAGAGGCACATTACTTCATCAAAAGCGTCGACTAAACCTTGATAGATGTCAGATGTTAAATCCAAGGTTTTTACGAGTGTTGTTTAATTCTGTTTTTCTCGGGTTTTTCCTGAAACAGCTATCTGGTGTCTTTCCAGCGTCAACTTGTATCAAACGTTTTCTATTTCTATATATAGTACTTGGTTTTCTTGTAAACTGTCTGAACGCTTTCGAACTATAGAAACTGAAAAAAATTCAGATTCAATTTGCTAGGTAAGATACCTATGTTAATTCTCAATCTTCTCCCTGAGCATTCATTTAAATGTCATCAACAATTCTTCAAAAAATAAACGTTAAAGGATGTGGACTTAACGATATACACCTGAGATATATTAGATATCAAGTTTTGCAATATCAGAATGATGGAGAATTCATCCAAATCATTTTTGCTTTCATAAATGACCATTATGATAGCCATTATACTTAAGACAGAAATATTGAAAAAAAACATGAGAAAAGGTAGTTGTCGATCAATTTCTTCTTCGCGATAATGTAATTTAAAACAAAAATCCAACTGGCTCGTTCTAGAATTACAAAGAAATTTCTCATCCCTTTCCCATAATAAAGGGGATACCTTCATACCAAACAATGGATATTAAAATGAACATATGCGCCACCAAATGTCACCTTACCACCTGAATGCAATATCTTTCCAAAGAAAGGAATTCCCTTCTCACCGTCTCTCCATAATAATAAGAAACAATCACGTATTCACAGAACATAATATTCAAATTCCCAGATGAAAAGCGGAAACTCGAACTTCAATTTATCCAGGCTCATTTAGAATAGCGGTAGTCATGTCAGTGAACTAGCAAACCACCATCTAATTAATAGGTAGTTTGCAATGCCAGAAATGGTGAAATTTATTACAAACAAGTTGTCGAGTTATTAATCGAGTTTTGAAGGAAGCGCAAAGGCTTTTTTCTTCTTTCTCTTCTATATAATCGCGCACCCACGTGCACAAATTATTAATGTACAGTTAAGATTCTTTTTTAATTAAATCTGTTGCATAAATTTTTAACTTTTTGCTTAGGTAACTAAACTGATGGTTAAGTTGACATTAACTAAAGGTGTTTTGCAGAAAAAAAATAATATTTTGAACATGATTAATGATTAAATTTAAGAGGCTTGGGAACTGTTGTTGCGGTAGAGTTTTTAGTTAGGTATTTGTTGTTTTTAATAGGAATGTAATGAGTGGCGCTTGAAGCTAGAAATTTGTGTGGGAGTAAACGTTGTAATTTGCTTTTCTTTTGTGGCTAAAGTTTTTTCAGTTCTGCTTAAATGAAACCATACAAAAATTAAAAGTTAAATTCTAATCACGCAAGCCTCAGTGAGTTACCAAACAGCAATCTTCAGAAAGTAATAATTAACATTCTGATTATGAAAAGTATCTTGAAGTACTTTCATTAATTGAATTTTCTTTATTTTGGTTGGAATTAATAAACAAAAGTTCTAAAATTGAATTCTTAATTGAATCCAGTAAATGAGACTAGGAAATGAGACTGGCAAGATTATTTATTTTTCCAGTGGTGGAACTCATGCTTTTGAAAGAAATATGCAGGCACACTTCCTAATCAAAGTCTCCAGCCGCAACCGTATGGAAAGTCCAATCTTAATATCTCACCTTCTCAAGATGTTCTTCACCACACAAAAAGTGTTCTTAGTCTGCTGATTTTACACTTTTGAAAGAAGTTTCCTACTGGTGGTCTTACTTGAAGATCTAGTGTTACACTTGTAATATTTGAGCATAGCTTAGTCTTGTCTTTTCTTGTACTGCAACTTGTTGAAATTATTTGTACATTCAGTTCATCCCTTTCCTCTTGGTGTTAAGTGTTTCCGAACTCTTAAAACACTTTCTTGAACGTTTCTTGCAGTCTAACTTTGATTTTTGAATTTGTTAAATTTTCCTTCACAAGGTATTTCGGCAAAAAATTGACTTATACTTGAATCTTCAGTGACCAATCCCATCCTGATCGTCTACAATTTGTTGTATATCGCTGTTCATTTCTACGAGTATGCCATGACGAAAAATTCATTCCTAGACCTTCTATGACAAGTCAAAATTTGTAAATCCCAGCTCTCAAACTTAAACTGCCCTGAAAAGTCAGCTATTGACCGCGGGTAAAAGCCTTATCTGTATACTTGCTGTCTTTTGAAAGAGCAAATGTAGCTCAAGAGAAGTTTTTTGTTTTGAGTAAGTTTTTTATACCTCTCTCTATCCTCCAAGGTATGCCAGTGACAATGAGGAGTTTCATTATCTTCTTTCCCTTCATAATTAGATGAATGCCACAAGGCAACATTGTTCCTAATTGGTGTCAAACCACTTTCTTAACTCCGTAAAGAAAATTGACTTTTCTTGCTACCGTCAGAGTCATTCAAATTCTTTGCTCTTCTTTAAATTTACTAACGACATACTACAGGAAAACAAAATTAACAAGCTAGTTAAGTAGGACCCTTCAACAGATCTAGAGCAACTGTTGTAGCAAGTTTTGGAATCAATTAATGTTTCTTCTTCTCTGTTTTTTTGTCTATGTGTTTTTGATAAATTTAAATTTTGAATAATGTTTTCTGTCTTTAATCTCTATCCGATTTAGTCTTTTTCTTTTTCTAATTTACAGTGTCCAGTATTCGGCCTATCAGTACATTGCTTCAATATCCGACAGAGCACTGAATAGTGTTTTCAGCTATCTCACTGATGGCCATCAAAATGAAATATTAAAAGAAAATTAAGCAAAATTTGCTAAAATAAAATAACTTTGCCGTTTAAGAGAATAAGCGGTTTCTCTTTGTCTCGTGGACATTACCGGTCGCGGTAAATACAAAATTTTTGTCGAAATTTGACTATAATGACTATTGCACCCTTATTTGCAGCCCAGTATAAACTGAGCAATACATCTTTTGAAGTTCTTGCTGCCTGGTTCTGGCGACGTGGGATTTTTCTGCTGCTTGACATCTTGCTTTAAGAGAGATCCATCCATTCTCTTGATGGTACGTGTGTTATAGTGGACACAGCTTCTGTTGTTTTCCATTGCTTCGCTAAAATATTATTAACCATCCCAGTGACGTAGAATAGGTTTAGTTCGCGTTTCATCCGGCACAGTCCATATCAGCACACAACAGTGGATGAACACGAACTGCATCGGATTTTTTCTTCCATTATGACCAAAGAAGATTTAAACTCTTCAAAGGACTTCTTTCTCTCTCTCTCTCTCTCTCTCTCTCTCTCTCTCTCTCTCTCTCTCT
>VTPC01091231.1:72783-129086 GCA_011009095.1 Ignelater luminosus | reverse complement strand
CCTTCTCAAGATGTTCTTCACCACACAAAAAGTGTTCTTAGTCTGCTAATTTTACACTTTTGAAAGAAGTTTCCTACTGGTGATCTTACTTGAAGATCTAGTGTTACACTTGTAATATTTGAGCATAGCTTGGTCTTGTCTTTTCTTGTACTGCAACTTGTTGAAATTATTTGTACATTCAGTTCACCCCTTTCCTCTTGGTGTTAAGTGTTTCCGAACTCTTAAAATACTTTCTTGAACGTGTCTTGCAGTCTAACTTTGATTTTTGAATTTGTTAAATTTTCCTTCACAAGGTATTTCGGCAAAAAATTGACTTGAATCTTCAATGACCAATCCCATCCTGATCGTCTACAATTTGTTGTATATCGCTGTTCATTTCTACGAGTATGCCATGACGAAAAATTCATTCCTAGACCTTCTACGACAAGTCAAAATTTGTAAATCCCAGCTCTCAAACTTAAACTGCCCTGAAAAGTCAGCTATTGATCGCGGGTAAAAGTCTTATCTGTATACTTGCAACAACAATTAGCAACTTGTAGGAATTTTAGAAAAGCCAAAGGACACAGGTTGTCTTTTGAAAGAGCAAATGTAGCTCAAGAGAAGTTTTTTGTTTTGAGTAAGTTTTTTGTACCTCTCTCTATCCTCCAAGGTATGCCAGTGACAATGAGGAGTTTCATTATCTTCTTTCCCTTCATAATTAGATGAATTCCACAAGGCAACATTGTTCCTAATTTGTGTCAAACCACTTTCTTAACTCCGTAAACAAAATTGACTTTTCTTGCTACCGTCAGTCATTCAAATTCTTTGCTCTTCTTTAAATTTACTAACTACATACTACAAGAAAACAAAATTAACAAGCTACTTAAGTAGGACCCTTCAACAGATCTAGAGCAACTGTTGTAGCAAGTTTTGGAGTCAATTAATGTTTCTTCTTCTCTATTTTTTTGTCTATGTGTTTTTGATATATTTAAATTTTGAATAATGTTTTCTGTCTTTAATTTCTATCCGATTTAGTCTTTTTCTTTTCCTAATTTACAGTGTCCAGTATCCGACCTATCAGTACATTGCTTCAATATCCGACAGAGCACTGAATAGTGTTTTCAGCTATCTCACTATGGCCATCAAAATGAAATATTAAAAGAAAATTAAGCAAAATTTGCTAAAATAAAATAACTTTGCCGTTTAAGAGAATAAGCGGTTTCTCTTTGTCTCGTGGACATTACCGGTCGCGGTAAATACCAAGTTTTTGTCGAAATTTGACTATAATGACTATTGCACCCTTATTTGCAGCTTAGTATATACTGAGCAATACATCTTTTGAAGTTCTTGCTGCCTGGTTCTGGCGATGTGGGATTTTTCTGCTGCTTGACATCTCGCTTTAAGAGAGATCCATCCATTCTCTTGATGGTACGTGTGTTATAGTGGACACAGCTTCTGTTGTTTTCCATTGCTTCGCTAAAATATTATTAACCATCAGTGACGTAGAATAGGTTTAGTTCGCGTTTCATCCGGCACAGTCCATATCAGCACACAACAGTGGATGAACACGAACTGCATCGGACTTTTTCTTCCATTATGACCAAAGAAGATTTAAACTCTTCAAAGGACCTCTTTCTTTCTCTCTCTCTCTCTCTCTCTCTCTCTCTCTCTCTCTCTCTCATCCTCGCTGTTACGCTGGTTACCCTAGTACGTTATCTTACGGGTTCACCCCACGTTTAAGGGGGCGTAGACTCTTGGGTCCAGCAGTTCCTGTTTCGCTGCAGTCGCGTATGTCATTACCTTGAGGAACAGGCACGATTATCGGCACGAGTGTATGATCCTTGCTCTCCTGAGTGTCTGCTTACCGAACTGTACCCAAAGTTTCTACCTTGCTACTACCACCGTTTGTTTCTACCGGCAGCTTTTCCTTCTTCGTAAACATCTGGCACCATAAGCGTACAAGACTATACGTGGGCACATTTCGTCAACGCCTCTCTTTCAATCACATGGAATGTTACATTTGGTCAAAAATTGGCATCCAACTATAGAATGGCACCATCATCTTACAATTTCAAATTAATACTGACACACCAACCGCTTCCTTTACTGACAACCACCATCTGTGTCGGCAATCAAGACCACCGAAGATAACTTAAAGCGTACTTCTTCCACTAGTAACCTCCGTCACTATACGCTCTTACCACTTCATTATTGCCTAGGGCGCCAACACCACCTTTACCTCTTCATCTTCTTGTTCCGCTGCCAGTTGAAGCGAACATGGGAACGCTGTTTACGTTGTAAAGACCACTATATCATCACCAATTTCGGCCAAAGGGACCTCAGAAGATTTGCTTACTTGCTGTTTTGTTGTTGTTTCTTTGTTTGAAGACTGCACTATTTTAATTGTTTTGTGTAACCCCAAAAGAATCTTAATTATTGTTTGTTGGATTTTCCTATTTATCTTCCAGTTGTTTGACCTTTTTGTTTATTGCTCTTTTGGATTTCTTTTTACTGTTTGTAGGTGTGAAATGAAACAAAGAGAGGTTTGAGTTAAACAGGCGATGATTTAATAAATCTTCATGATTCCTGAAAAGGCGCTGGTGCTGGGTTTTGGTGCTGGAAATCTGGTTGACTGTAACTGCTGGCTGAGTCAACTCTGATGTTGCCCACTGCTGATTTCGGTCGTTTATAGCGCGAATTAGCCAAGACTAATATCGTAATCTCCCCGGTGGTTTACCAGGAAAATTGAAGAAGGCAGTGTGTTCTCATATAGCTTTTCGGTGGTAGAACTAATAAAATTTCGAACGGTGGAAATGTTGATGTTCCGGTGTAGATCCGACATTACAAATGAACGAGGGAAAGTTGAAAGATGGTGTCTTGCTTTGCATTCTTTGAAATCTCTTGATGTAGATTTTTGTTGCGTTTACGCAGGTGTAGGTGGATTATTGCTTTGTAAATAAATAAGAAGTTTGTTGGTTGAATTTAATCTTTTTTTGCAAGGCGGGTTGCGGTGCACTTGTAGTATTTGTAGAATATTCGTAAAATTTGGTGGGTCGTGAAATGCCCTTATTCAAAGCGAAAGTATTTGTTTAAAAAGACAATTTGATCCTCCACTTCTTGTTGAGCTTTTGATGAAATTACCTTTTCGGCGGTCTTGTGGCAGGCCTATGTGGCATTAGCTTTGTTCTGTTCTGGTTTTGGCCTTCAAATAAGCTATTGAATTTCTTTTTGGGATAATGACTGGAAGGGTTCGTCTTCGTCTGCAAATTGAATTTCTATTCGCACTTCACGATTTATTCTTCCGACAGAGTCTACTTACTAATTTAGACTACGTTGACACTTTAGGTTGTCCACAAATGTCTCGGCCTTCTCCTCGTTGACAAAAAATTTGTGATTTCTTGTTTTGGAGGCATTTCGACATCCTCCACAAGAAGTTATCTTGTGGATTAACGACTCTAATCTGGCTTACCAGGTGGATTTTTTGTGAAAATTGGCAAATAGCATTTTGTTGTATAGGAGATTCAATTCACGTCGGTTGTCTGGGTGCATACCGTCGTGTTTGATTTTAGGTGTATATGAGTTCACGACCATCTTGAATGACTTGAGGGTTGGAGGCAAAAAACAAAAATTCGTTTATACGGTGGCGAGCTGGCTCACAGCTTAAAAACAATGGGAATCGTTCCGTAATTATTTTGTAAATGATCATGGAAGGGTAGCCAAACTATGGCAATTCGGCATTTTAGAGAAGTTTCTTGCTTGACGAGATTATGATTTGAATCTAACTCGCGCGGAGACCTTAAAAAGGAGATAAATTACAGGACTCAAGTAGGATGAATGAAGTGGAAAAAGATCACCGCGGTGAAGTGCGATATACGGATCAGAAGTAGTACGAAGGGAAGGATTTTTAAATCAGTGCTGAGACCAGCCCTAATCTATGGCAGCGATACATGGCCCGTGAAGAAGGTTCAAGAAAAGAAGTTGGACGTAGTGAATATGAGGATGTTGTGATGAATTATAGGGAAGACAAGGAGGGAGAGGGTAAAGAACGAGTGGTTTAGAGAGCAGGCAGGGTAGTTGAAGCATGCAAGAAAATTCAAGAACGAAGATTATAGTGGTATGGGCACGTGCTGAGAATGGAAAAGGGGCATGTCTAGAGGGAAGTGGTGGACCTGCAGCGACCTAGGGGAAGACTCAGAAGGAAATGGAAAGATTGTGTCGCGGAAGACCTGAGGAAGAAGGAGTTAACATCCGAGGAGGGAATGGAAAAGGAGAGTGAGGAACAGCGACCCCTAACCGATAGGGAAAAGCTGAAGAGAAAGAAGAAGAAGACTGGTCTTCCAGTTTTCAGGTAAACGGTATTCTGAAGATCTTTTCTTCATGTGTATTTTTTGCTAATCTATTTATTTTCATGTTACTGAGTCTGTCCTTCTCGTTTGCGTTTGTAGCCTTGGTGTGTTCTAGTTTGTTTCTAAGAGAAAGAGATACTATTAGTTGTTTGCTTTTATTCAGAATCTTTTGGATTTGTGTTTACTGGAAACCTTATTAGGAAAACGAATTGAGTTATCACTATTATTATTAGGTTTTTTATTTCTTCGGTCTGATTAGGTGATTATACGTTACCCTTATTGGTTCTGTTGATGGTTCTCCTGGAGATTTGATTTTTAAATGTCGTTGACAGCTCTTATTATGATATTTTAACAGTATGTTAGAATTTAAAAGAGTTATTAAAAATTATAGAATAGAGAAGAGCTAATAAATTGTAATTGAGTTAGTTTTTATTGCTGACAATGAAATACTAAATTTATTTAAATCAGTTTGTAAATAAAGAATAGAAAAAGAGAATGAAAGAATATTTATATTCACTCTGTATATGAAGAGAAATTTCAATTCGTTTTTGATAAAAATGGAATTCAGAAAATCTGGTCAGTTAAGCAGATAAGAAACAAATAAAAGCAGACATGGAAGTATTTGGTTAACACGTGTGCGGCTTAATAACAGGAACAAATAAATTTTTCTTTAACACCTTCAGTTGTGAGTCGGGATTCGGAAATGATACATATCGTACTTTAATCGAAATAATTATTCTAATTTAGTGCGTTTTAGAACTTTGTGTAAGTGTTGTGCTTCGATTATTTGCAGTTATTTGGGAAATGGAACCAGGGAGCACTGGGATGTCGGCAATGGTAAGTCATCTCAATTTTATTCGTTTTGCATGGCTATGATTATTCAGTAAGAAACGTTTCTGTCAAATGAAATTAAACTTGAGATCAGTGATATGAAAGAGTTACTATTCGAAAGCTGGTTGCATACGATAAAAATCAATTTAAAAAACAAATGTTGAAAACAATACTTTCGCATTAGGTAAACAAGATTTATGTGTCTGAAGCAATTTGTGGTTTCTTTACGTGATGACCATCTTAAATCTAATAAAGCAATAAAATCAGACAGACGCTTAAGTATCTCCAAGAAATTGTTAATCTTCCCTCGTGTATACATACATTTATTAGTTTCTCGTGCCCACATAAAATTCTATTTTAAACGTGTACATTAAATCAATTGTTCTCGTTACAATTATTAGACACTATAATTGATTTGCAACAAAACCTCATTGTTAAACAAAAATAAAATTATCTCGAACGGCATAAAACGTTGAGTTTAATGCAACAAACATGTGTCGTTAACTAATATTATTTACGTTACGCCAAAACCTCTTCACATAAATTCATTGTTTTATAGAAACCACTCGAACCGCATTTTAAAAAATGTCAGCCATCAAGGAACGATTAAAGAAAAGAGAGAGTCGTTTTTAGGTTAGAGGTTATTTCTCACACGCTAACACGTGCAAAGTAAGATTGTTGCCGGGTTGAATTTCCGCCACTTTCCCTTTTGGGGTTTTTATTATGGTCCATCTGCGTGCGTTTGCTGATGTTGGCTGTCTGCGTTGTGTTAACTTCACAATGAGTTCTTTCACAGCCTATTGGGATCTGGTATTGCCCGGTGCTTGGTCTGGTGTTTGTCTATCTTCGGGGTGGCCAACATTCGTGCAATCTTGATAGTATCAGTTTAAAACGGAAACGTATTTTAAGCAGACACGCAGTTGCGTATAAGAGGAAACACTTTTTTTGTTTCTGTTTGTGTTTCTGTAACATTAAAGTAATCAGTAAAAACATTTGAGAAGTAGTCCAAGTCATTTTAATTTGATTTGTATGATTCTATTTCTATTCTATTCTATGAATTATTGTCTAAGAATAAACTAATGAATATTTAAATCGTTTGTTTGAGCTAGCTGTTCTTGCATTTCTTGAAAACAAATGTTAATGACAGGAAAAGGATCTTGAAATAAACTTACTTTGCTTAACAAATGGGTCAATTTTTGACCATGTATAAAAGAAAGGGAACTGTAGTTTTAGTCTTTCGATCTTCATCACAACCAAAGTAACAACAATTTATTGTGCATTTGTGTGTTGTTTTTTTTGTTATTGTGCATCAAACTGCATTGTTTGACACTGAGGTTTCTTCTAAAATGCTACAAGAAACTTTATAAGTCAAAAGACAAGGTTTAAGGAAGTGAATGTCATATCGTTGACTGATAATCAAGGTAATTTTGGAAATCCTTTCAAGAACGTTTAGGAGAATGGAGGTCTGTAAGCTGAAGAGTCCACTGAGTTCTTTTGGGCTTGTAGACTATCAGAATAGCTATCAGTTTTAAAGATTTGGGAAGTAGTTGCAGGCAAAGAGGGTATATCCATGCGTGTTACAGTTCGCTGTGACACTCCTAGAGTTTAAGAAGAAATAGCAAAGGTAGCTCGAGCCTCAAACGTTGTACAAAACGCCTTGGGCTTGTCGAGTTCATGCAATAGTTTCTTCAGAATTGACATTTCAAGGCTAGGGCACAATTAATCTTCCAAAAGTTTCTTGCTTTAGAAATGGCATTTTTCGTTAATTAATTCCTTGGGCATAAAAATCTTGGTCAAACGCGTTATTTCCAGATAAATCCAATTAAGGTATTTTAAAGAAAATAAACTTAATCATCTTTGAAGAAGACAAACTAATACTCTCACACTAGCTTTGCTGCAAACTTGTGCAAGAAGTCCTTAGATACTAAAAGATATAAAATACAGTGAATTTGGCAGAAGAACCTTTTGGAAGATCTACAAGAACAAAACGGCAAACAGAATTGAAATCATTTACATGGGTTTAGTAGATAATCAGCAGCGAGAGCTATTAAAATTAGTTTTGCGGCTGATCGGGCCATCCTTTTCTATTAAATAAAACATGGATTGGAAACTTTCTGAGACTTGGCTTTGGTTTGTACCATCTCTTCTCCAAGAGATAGGACAAACTCACTTCAAGTTCGTCCGCTGCTCTTTGTAGCCTCTTTACAATTAATCGTTTATAGGATGTTTCGAAAGATACTTTACAAGTAACCCTCAATGTTTATTTCGGAATTCGTCTGGTTTGGAGCTCGAGGAAGACCCCGCATGCCTGCAATAGAGGAGATACAATGCTTAAGTGGCAACATGCTTTGAGCCCTGGTTCAAAATTCAGATATAGAGCAAGTTTTGGAATATCTTGGGCTTCTTAGACATGTATCGATTTCTGGATGATTCAAGCTGATTAAAGTTTTTGAGTCTGTGGAATGTTGTGAGTCCGTTCCTTTTAGGCTAATCATTTTCTTCCGATCAGTTGGGTTTTTCGGGTAGGGTTTCAAGCCGCATTCAAACTTCGACCACTTGTATCATGATGCAAGGGCCTATGTGCAACAAGAAAAATTTAGTTCTTTGAAAGATAAGATAGATGACGTTCATTTATTGGTACCGAAAGGGAAACACCATGAAGCAACGGAATGCTAATCTTAATTGATTTTTTCCAAGAAGAAATTTGGAAACGGAGTTAGCTGGTTTAGTGTTCAAACGTTATTTAGATGCAAGCCAGTTTGAATCAGTTTCGGCATTTTGAACCCAAGAATTACTACCATAATGAATCTTGGCACATGATACTATAAGACAGCACACTATCGTTACCAAACTTTTTTGATCATTCGACAATAAATTATAGAATTCTTTCATCAAATTGGCACATTAATACTTGGATGCTACCATTCTAGTCCAGGAAGGTTTCCTGGAGATGTTAATATGCAAGCACTTGCTACGATTTTGCTTTCATCTCATTCAAATGGGCCTGGTAACATTAATTTATTTACGTATTGTGCTGGTTAGGGAAAGCCAACGTCCTTTTAAGCTTATAAAGACAGAAGGGGCATTTTTTGATATTTTGTACAGTTGGATGAAAGAAAATGTCTTGTTCAGTCTTAATAAATTTAGAAGAACATTTGATTTCGTTATCACTTAAACAAAGAATCTACCGTCTGGATTCTTTGGAAAAAACTAAAGGAGTACTTATTTGCGTGGATTAAGAGAAGAAGGCATCCATCCTATAGCCTACACAGAGGTGTTTTGATTTGTATCGGTTAGAACATAAGTTCTTTCTTAAGGCTTAGTGAGTAATGATTTTGAGACTCAAACAAAATCCAAATGATCTTCAGATAGGAAAAGAAATTTCTTCTCCGAGATCCTTTTGTTGGAGTCATTTGAATCAGCATTTTGTCTGATTGGAGAATGGAAAAAGAGAAACATCCCTCGTGTGCTTGTTTCGGAGTCCGAAAGGGACCTTTTGAACCTAGGCTCAGCTGTAGTGGAAACATTATGTAATAAGAATAAAAGAAATTCTTGTGCACTCTCGCAACTATTTTTTGACAATGCATCTAGAGTCATTAAACTTGAAGCGCAAGCAAGAAGAAAAACATCCTTATGTGTTTCCAGCATTTCGTGGAAAGTTTTCTAATGCTAGATCTTATCGAAGGCTTTTATGTTTATATGAAGATCGTACCGATTCGCGACTGGTTGCATTTCGTCTAGTTTTTTACAAATCTCTGTTTAAATGTTAAATTCCCTTTTTAGAGATTATTGTGCTCTTTCCTTCCACCTTTTTCTTCTAATGCTTTTTTCATTTATTCACATTGTTTGTATTCTTGCCCATACGTGGAATCTTGACAAAGCCCTTGATCCATGTCTATGAAATAAACTTTCTGCCATTCACACAACCATTTTTTTCGACACCTCCTTCAAAACTGCTACCTTGAAACTTCGGTCAAAGAAACTAAAGCAAAACAAATTCAGAAGTCAGATGGTTTTGGTGGAAACTTCGTACAAATCTTTTGTCTGATACTGTCATATAGAACAAAACTTTTCAAATGAGTTGCAAGCAATTTCAGAAATTATTTATGAATTTCAAAATTCGCACTTTTGTTTAATTATTTCTTTGTTTCGTAAATAAAGAACAAAGATCCGTATATTATCTCCCACAAATAAAAATTCGTATTTCTTTGTTGTTCATTTCAGATTCATTCTTAGTTTCTAGATCTTTTACGGTAATATCTTGTAGATTTCTTGAAAAACTAGATAACAGAAATGTTTCTGAATTATTTTGGTGGTTCACTGTCTACCATCAATCTTGAATGCTTTGCAAATAGCACGAGACTCAAAGAAGAAGAAAACGAATAATAATACAGTTAGGGCAAGTTAGGGACAGTTAACGTTGATTCTTCAGCTGTGTTGATACTTCTTTTTGCTATGAGCTAGTTAATGAGATACTCATCAGTCATCATTTTAATAAGAG
The DNA here is from genome assembly GCA_011009095.1 of Ignelater luminosus. Lineage (NCBI taxonomy): Eukaryota > Metazoa > Arthropoda > Insecta > Coleoptera > Elateridae > Ignelater > Ignelater luminosus. Next base: position 119,429 of record VTPC01091231.1, on the reverse strand, counting down.
TTTCAGAAATTAATTAAACGATGTAAAATCAAATGTTTTGAACTAAAAGAGATTTTATAATAATTACTTCTGTAATGATTAATATGCAACGCACATACAGAGAGCTTGACGTTGCGGATTCCCTCTTGGTAATTTTCAAAATTGACTACTTATAATTACCATGACTATTAAAATATTACTGAAGCATTTAATCGAATCATGACAGTCTAATTATTAGCTTTTCTTATTATTAATTACCAGTATAATTAATGGATAAATAAACGCCATTAAACAAAAACAACTTTTCTTTAACATCTTTATTTTTACTCAGAAACTGGTAGTATGTACAAAATTGCCTTAAATGTATTAATCAGGTACAACATTACTAAATTAGACTAAACGCTAGAAATTTGTAACAGAAAGCAACTAAAGAAAAGAAACTTGACAGTTACTCTTTTAATTGGGCACTCATGAATGAAAGAATTGAATTAATAAAATCTGTTATGTTTTGCCGGTAGAATCGAATTTAAATAAATAAATCACCTAATCGAGGTGTTGTTCATTAAATATTTACAATACGCACGAATATCAAAAGCTATTCTTAGATATTATGCAACATAACAATACAACACGCACATTGCATGTTTATGTGTATTATAATAGATACATAATATTGTGCCGCACACATATACATACATATATAGAAAACCGAAACAGGAAAGACGCACTAATAATATGCAAACTCCACTTTAATATTCACCTGGGCGTTTTCAAAGGATGTGACACATGAACTGCTTGCATGCAAAATATCTTTAATGCTGCACTTTGCACATAAATAGCGCTAGAATTTATAGCATAAGGTGAATTCTGATAGTGAGATTTGATTCTGAAAATTTTCTTCATTTAGAAAGTTGCCGCATGCAAATGATCGTTTTTCTTTTAAAATGACCTCTCTTCCTTGTAAGTTCTATGTAGTGTAATACATGAAGAATATTTGAATAAATTGAACGTTACTGTTTATAGTATTGTTGATTAGTCAACAACTGGTTTTTAACGTTTCATGGAGTCAGTTCAATCAATAATTACAGTAACGCAAGATGAATGGAAAAAAGAAATCTTCCACTGCAAACAAATAAACTTAAAACTGTAAAAGTAAATATTCCTATCAGCTGCTGTAGTATCATTACTATTGTCATTAATTTATCATTATTTAGAACCAAAAACTATTACATTAATGTCTTGTTCTCAAAGAATTAGCCAATAAAAAGGTGAGCAATTGAAAACAATTATTAACCAAAGCACCGGCAAGCTCTATCAAACGAGACTGCTATTGGCTGTCAAAGATATATCTTTGACTTGACAAACTATTTGAATTGCTGCTAATTTATTATAAACAGTTACAAGATAATCAACTAATTAATTAAGAAGTTATGAAAGATACTGACAAATGTTTCCTCAAATTCTATAATTAAAGATTTTTATTAGCTCTATCAGTTAGAAAAAAAAACCTTCAACTACCTTAATCTTCTCTTGATAATTCTCAAAAATTTAGCTAATTATCAGGTGAGCAATTAGAAAAACTAGCGAAATTATTCACAAACCCTATCAGGCAAGATTCTTAGTTCCCAAAATATCTTTGACCTGAAAAGTTCCTTGGAGTGCTATTAATTTGTGTAAACTATACGAAAATTAGCTAATTAATTAAGGAAAAGCTGTGAGAATGAATGAAAATAATCTTTATTAGCTCTTTTATTGTAATCATTTAAAAAAAAGAAATTTCAACTGTCTTAATTTCCTCTCAAAAAACGAAAAATACTGACATTGTTAACTCTTTTATTGGTATTATTCAGAAAAAAAAATTTTAACTACGTCAATTTCCTATTCACAATTCTCAAAAAATAGCTGATTATCAGGCGAGCTACTAGAAAAAGCTATTAGTAAGCTCCATCAGGGGAGATTCCTCTTAGCTGCCAAAGATATCTTTGACTTGAAAAACTACTTGAATTTTTGCTAATTTACTGTAAACACCTATAAGATAATTAGCTAATTAATTAAGGAGAAACTATGAAAGACACTGATAAATATTTGCCCAAATATTATAATTAGAAGTCTTTATTAGCTCTTTCATCGCCAGTAGTTAGGAAAAAAAAACCTTAAACTATGTTGATTTCCTCCTCAGTTCTCGAAAAATCAGCTAATTATCAGGCCAACAATTAGAAAAAATTATTAGCCAAATCACTATGACAAACTCTTATCAGATGAAATTCTTTTTAGTTGCTAAAGATATCTTAATTTTAAAAACTACTTGAATTGCCTCTACTTTACTCTAAGCAGTTATAAGAGAATCAGCTAATTAATTAGAAATTCTTATTAGCTCTTTTATTTTTATCATTACATAATTTCCTCTTAGCAGTTCTCAGAAAATTAGCTAATTATTAAATGACAATTTAGAAATATTATTAGCCGAAGGATCGACAAACTCTATCAGATGCGATTCTCTTTAGCTGCCAAAGATATCTTGGGCCTGAAAAACTACTTGCATTGCTCTTAATCTGCCTTAAACTATTGCAAGATAATTAACTATTGAACTAAGGAGAAGCTACAAAAGATATCATTTCGAAAGCTCTTTTATTTTCATCGTTAAGAAAAAACGTCGCTTAACAGTTTTAGAAAAATTAGCTTATCATTAGCCGAAGAATTGACAAGCTTTATTAGGCAAGATTTCTCTTAGTTGCCAAAGATATATTTGACATAAAGAAATACTCGAATTTCTGCTAACTTACTGTAAACAATCATAAGCAAATTAGCTAATTAGATAAGGAGAAGCTATGAAAGGTGCTGACAAATATCTGTTCCAATATTATAGTTAGAAATTTTTATTAGCTTCTTTATTGCAGCCATTTTAGGAATAAATCTTACTACGTTAACTTTCTCTTAACTGTTCTCAAAAAATTAGTTAATTATCAGGCGAGCAATTATAAAAAATTATTGGCCAAAGCACAGGAAATTCCTCTCAGCCGCCAAAGATATTTTTGTTCTGAAAAATTATTTCAATTGCTGCTAGTTTACTCTAAACAATTATAAGAGACAGCTAATTAATTAAGGAGAAGCTATGAAAGATACTGACTTGCCAGAATATTGTAATTAGGAACCTTTATTAGTTCTTTTATTGCTATTATCTAGAAAAAAAACTTCAGCTAGGATAATTTTCTCTTAAAATATCTCAAGGAATTAACTAATTATCAAGTGAGCAATTGGAAGAAGAAATATCCAAATCATCGACCAGCTCTATTAGATGTTAATCCCTTCAGCTGCCAAAGATATTTTTGACTAGAAAAACTACTTGCATTGCTCCTAATCTACTTTAAACAATTATAAGAGAATTAGCTAATGAACTAAGGAGAAGCTACAAAAGATACTAACAGATATTTGCCCAGATATATTATAATTGAGAAAGCTCATTTATTGTCATCATTAACAGTTTTAAGAAAATTAGCTAATCATTCGCTGAAGAATTGACAAGATTCCTTTTAGTTACCAAAGGCATGAGAAATTACTTGGATTTTGGTAACTTACTGTAGACAGATATAAGGAAATTAGCTAATTAGTTAAGGGAAGTTATAAAAGATACTGATAAAATATTTTCCTCAACATGATAATTAGGAATCTTTATTAACTTCTTTGTTGTCATCATTTTAGTGAAAAAACGTCAACTACGTTAATTTCCTCTTAACAGTTCTCAAGAAATTAGGTAATTATCAGGTGAATAAGTACAAAAAATTATGGTCCATGCGAGCGATTAGGAAAAAAAATTCAAAGCATCGACAAGCTCTATCAGATGTGATCCCCTTTAGCTATCAAAGATATTTTTGACTTGAAAAACTACTTGCATTGCTCCTAATCTACTTTAAACAATTATAAGAGAATTAGCTAACAAACTATGGAGAAGCTACAAAAGATACTAACAGATATTTACCCAGGTATATTATAATTTAGAAAGCTCCTCAATTGCCATCATTTAAAAGACGTCTCTTAACAGTCTTAATAAAATTAGCTAATTATAGAGCGAGAAATTAAAAAAATATATTAGCCAAAGTATATTGTCGATTTAAACAATTTAAATTGCTGCGAATTTACCGTAAAAGTGTATATAATTACAAGAAGATTAGCTAATTAATTAAAGACAAAGTATGAAAGTTCTTGACTAATATTTGCTCAAATTTTATAATTACAAATGTCTATTAGTTCTGTTCTTCAAAGAAACTTCAATAAGTTAATTTCCTCTTAGTAGTTCTGAAGAAATTAGCTAATTAGCTATCAGAAGATAGATTTTAGCTCCTAGTTGCCAAAGATACCATTGGTCTGAACAACAACTTGAATTCTAGTTTACTTCTAATATTATAAGCAAATTAGCTAATTAAAAAGAGTTGCAGCAAACCATTTTGTCAAATCTTCATCAAATTTAATAAACACTGATTTACATTTTATAATTAAAGATCCTCTCTTCTATTGCTTTAGTTAAACTTTGATTTCCGTCAATTTATTCTTAACAGTTATGGCAGAAAAATAGCTAATTATCAAGCTAGAAATTACAGAAAGACTGTTTGCAAATTCAACCATAGCATTGATAAATTATAATCAGAAGTGATGCTTTAAACGTTAGACTGACCTAGAAGTTAGTTAATTAGCTAATTAAAAAATTTCAATTAAAAAAATTGACGTCTGTATCATACTTAGATGGTAAGATGTTGGTAAAATCCTTGAGAGTATTTTGCTTTATGACCTTTGTAGTTGATTAGGTTTGCTTAAACAAAAGTTAATTAGTGTTCGGGTCAAAATGAGACAGACAGGTTTCTTTTGTTTTATCACGGCCAACTGTGTGAACAATTAACTTCTCCTATACTAGCACCAATTCACTAACATTTACAGTTTATGACTTGTTACCTACGACTAAAATGCAAATGGAAAACTTCCTTTTAGTTCTGTTTTCATTTCAATTCAGAACTCATCGTCAGCCTTCGCAATATTAACGTTATAATCAGCAAATTGCTCAAGCAATAAAAAAGTGCATCATTAAAACTATCATGCATGCAAAATTAATTTTTTATGCTCTTATACATTGTGTCGATAAAAAAAAGCAATAAAATTCGATTCTATTCAATTGCTTTTTTATTACGTTGTCTGAATTTAAAAAATTGATAATTTTTCATAGAAATAAAGAGAGCCTTAAGAAGATAACTGCCAAATCTAAAATCCATTGTAAATAAAACGTTTAGGTCATCTAAAAAGCCATTAAATATGATTCTTTACATAAACATTCAACGTAAACTAACCGATATTTTCTTATACTATTTATGTACATATTTTTTAAAGGACAAAAATTATTTAACATTCTTAAATAGTCATAATATTACATAGGCAATATTTAACAATACTGATTAAACTTCTTATGTGTTTATTATTACTTTTTTATTTAGCAATAATAACGTTTAAGAAAAAGGAATGTGCTTGTGAATGTTTCCAAATGTTTCTCGTTGGATTGAATATACAAGGGAGATTCAACAATGAGATTCTTAATAGGATTGTTAAATTGGGTAACTTCCTGAAAGTTAATTCAGTTGTATATAAACAGATAGTAATTGTTTTCATTAAAAGGCAAGTAAACAATTCTATCTTTGGTTTGATTATCCAAAAATTTAGTTGGATTTTGGTCTGTAGCGTTAACCTGAACAGACATTGACCTATTATTAGTATTTGTGTGATTTCTTGTAATAATCTTTGTTTTATGATTTCTTAAAGAATCGCAATACCAAAGCAAAGGTTGTCCCAGCACATAGTTTTGATAGTACAGCATTTGGTGGTCTGTACTTTCCATACTTATTATCTGAAGGTTTAGTTGTGATATCAAAAACGTGACGTAACTCATGTGGACTCCTTATTAATTTTATTAAACTCTAAGGAAATTAGATCTTCTGAAAACTTTATAGTATAGTATGAGACTTAATGGAGTAAGAATTATATAAGAAGCTGTTTCCGAGATATTATTTGCTTATAAAAATGAGTAAAGAGTAGATAGAAGCAGAAGCAGAGTCACAACAAGTGGAAATCTTTGGGTGTGGTTTATCTTCTCCAATCTAAAAGAAGAGGAGCACTATGGTTAGGTTTCGAACTGAACTAAGGTGCCGACGCAGAAGGTTTTTCGAACAGAAGTCGTTTTGAATCGTTTGTTTCCGATGAAAACTGGGATCAAGGATAATTTGCCAAGAGATCTGGCCTCCTACCTAGAAGAGGAAAGTGGCAAAAATAAAATACAAATTAAAAAAGTAGAACATGTGAAAGCAAAAACAGTGAAGAAACATAAAACGGATTGAATTTTTTTCAGAAATCACAAAATAGAATTCCACTTGAGATAGGGAGTAACGAGAAGCCAAAATTAAATAATTTCTATTCGTTCAAGGATTCAGAAACACGATTTTTTTTGTTTTGGTTTCCCAAGTTGCGAACCAGATTTCGATTACTTTTATTTTTGTTATTGGGCAACTTTTGCTTCGGATTAGCAAAGATAAATTTTAACTTTGCGATAGATAAAATTGATTTGATTTATCTCTTCAATTAATTTATTCTTTGAAATTCCCGCATAAATCTTAATCTTAAAACCAAGAACGCATTTTTCACAATCGATTAAGAAATTCCAAGCTAGGTCAATGTCAAGGCCACATGATAAATAAATAATTCTTCTAGAAAAGGCAAGATATTACAAAACCATTGAATCATATTTGGCCCTCCCCTTTTACACCATCTAAATTACCTCTTTTAATAGTATTCATTCTTAAAAAATTAAATGTGAGGTAAATATTAAATATCATAACCTCAATCTCTTATAATGCTAACAATAAAAATAATGTAGTCTCATCGATGGAATAAATCTAAATCGAACAGTATTCTCTTCATATCATATTACCTCCCATAGATGCTACAGGACAAATAATCAAATTCTTCTAGTTTCTAAAATACCTCCATCTTTCAGTCTATATCCATTCTTCTTTCTCGAAGAGCTTCCGCACATTTCTTTCAACTCTTGTACTTCCTTTCATACCTATCTTTAGATTTTATACACACACTAATTTGGATTATCGAAATAATTCTCTTCTAACATTAACCTTGAAAGACTCAATAATCTGGCGACCGATTCGCCTGTCACTTTCTTGAGCGGCGGTTCGAATCTTAAACCTAAAGGTGTTCCTTCTATATTTAGAGTCCTTGGTATTCGGGAAAACATGGACTCTCCCAAACGATGAACACCTGTGTTTGCCAAAGATAAATAATGCAACTTATCGAGTGTCCTGAAACTGTTCGGCGATACACCGAAAATCTCGTTATCGTTTAAAACTAAACTCTTTAGGTTAGGTACACCAAGGAAGGTCATTTCGTAGATCTGATCGATTTTATTATTTGACAACACCAAATATTCAATCGAATGCGATAATAAAAATGTTTGCAGGCGATTAAACGTTATAAGATTGTTCATCACGATTAATTTTTGCAATCGGTTGTTTGATTTAAACGTGTAAGGATCGAAATCTGTTATCAGGTTATCGGATAAATCTATCTGTCTTACTTGTCGTATTCCTTTAAACGCGTTCACACTTACATGATGTATTCTGTTTTGTTGTAAATAAAGCTTGCGCACACCTGTATAACTGTTGTTCCAAAAGACGAACGCAGAGAGTTGGTCGATATTATTGTAACCCAGATTCAAGGTGTGAACTTCTGGATACCCTTCTGGAATGCCTTCGAGTCCCATATACATTTTTATTAAATTTCTCTTACGTTGTTTAAGCAATTCTGTGGAACTACAACATCGCCTGCTTGATATTCGTATTGAAGTTGCTGTCGATTCTGTTGTTGTTTGGTAGATTATTAATTCAGGCATGACGGAATCATACGTCATTGTCAGTTCAGGAAATGATGATAACTTTGTTGTTTTTCTTAATTCAGTAATTGCTGATAAATCAGCTGACGGCGGTGTGGTTGAACTGAATGGTGTAACTGCTGATAAATTTCTGAAACATACGTTTAATATAAGTACATATGTATGTGATTTATGTATTTATTTACGTAAAATGTAATTTATTGTTAATTGATAATTGAATATTAATAAATTGCAAAATTGCAAAAACTGACGTACGAGAATTGTTAGAAAAGAATTTTCTTTGCTCATGGCCATTTCATTGAGGAAGTTTTAATTCTTCATAGTTTATCTTAATTAAAACTGGCCTCAATAGAGTTTTGGCAGAGAGAAGAACACTTGGTGGTTCACTATTTATTCCGGTGTATGGTATCAAAGCTCTGAAACTCATTAACCATCAATAAGGTAGAAATAATCTTGGGGTGTAACCCCGTAACTGAGGAGGTGCCCATTCGTCTTACTGTACTTAATTATACTTGTCGTAAATGTTAATGGGGTCGCGGGATGCAAAAGACTGAAATTATGCAACTAGCTAGAACACAGCTTGCGTCTTGCGTTATTTCGCTTAAAGGTAACAAATCTATTAAAGTAATTTTCCAGGAAGATGTTACTGTTTTATCAGTAGAAGCATTGAACTACTAACCCTAAGACATGCAAAAGAAATACTCTATGCGCACAAAGTCTTGCATAGAAACTGATATTAGAAATGATAGCCAGAAACAAATGGTCACACTTTGGTATCGTTCTCAAACATTCAATTGTTTTAAACAAGGATTGTACGATGCTGTGCTGTACTGTGGTGACTGGTGCATTTCATTGCAAAGTGAAAAGGATTGTTGTCGATAATTTATTGCAAAAAAGTATCGGTGCAAATTATCTTCATTTTGCTCTGTATTGGCTATCATTACATCCTGAGACGGCGTGATATTTTGAAGTTTTTCTAAATGGAACGCGATGTAACTGATGACCAATAAATGACGTGAACTAGACACCACTAGATACTGCTTACTAGATATCGTTCAATATCTTGAGAGTTTAGAGGCAGGAACCAAAACAATCTTACAACTATTTTCAGGTAAGGTCCCTGGATTTGTCTTCAATGCAATACAAATGCTTGAAGTAATCAAATGAAGGTTTGGTATATAATTCTGACTGAGACTTTGATAAGACCAAAGCATGGAATCTGTTTTATTGCTCTTGAACCGATTTCTTACCGGATTGATTGTTGTTGTTGTTAGGAGTGTTTTTGCCACAGAACGAACGAACTGTTGAAAATGATTTTTTCTCTCTATTTTTTATTCAACCACTTGAAAGGGATACGGGATGGAAGTGATCGAAAATTATGATTAAACTGAACAAACTAACTTTGAATTGGACACCCATTTTGGTCTTCTCAATATTCATCATCCTGTTATGAACCGGTTTAGCTTGATGAGTAATTGAATCAATGAAGTCTTTCTTACTGTTAATCTTACATTAATAGGCCTGAAGGTTTTCTAATACTTCTTGGTGAAGGGTACAAGGCGCAAAGGTAAAGGCGCAGCTTTAGAAATGGTATCTTAGAAAGTTACAATGAAACTTATAGGAGTTCTGATGGACTTTGACCTTCAGATTTTGGGAGAGACTAGTCAAACGTAGTTCCCAACAAGTGTTTTATCTAAACCTTGAGAAACTGCATTGTTCTTTAATGGGCTTCTAGAATCTACTCAAACAATAATAATTTAATGAACAGTAATTAATGAGAGGAGATCAAACACGCTCAAAACAATACAAAATAAGAATCTTGAGCATATAATCTTGAAGTCTTTGAAGCAAACAAAGAAATCTTAAGCTTTCTAAAAACTGTATTGTTATGAAAGCTGCATTCTTCTTCCGCCACAAATTGATTACTTTGTTGGGAGCAGCATGGCAAAGCGTCCAAAAATTTGAGTAATTATAGTAGTACAGAGTAATGCATTAATGCGTAAGTTACTTAGTTGTTACTGATGTTTACTAAATCACTCGATCTGTGAGCAAGGAGCAAGGAAAAATCAACAAAAACTTTGGTCTTTGAACTAATGAAAGAACCCTTAATAAAACTTCTTGAATTCTTTCCAGTTAACCGTGAGTGAAACTAGGAGAACATTGGTATGGGTTTGGTGGGTTTTCAAAGATGTTTTCGCAACTCAAAGAAGAATTACTAATAAATGATGAAACTTCTTTCTTAAGCTTGGAAATGCAAACTAGGCAAGGAGCTCAAATGCTGTCACAGACGTTATGTGTACTTTTTCCAATTTCCTTGTTTACATATTAACCCTACATAACAACTGTAAGGACAGTGCAACACTGTAGGCAACCTACAGCTTAGTAAAATATATCTAGTCGGAGTATTCCCATGCAGATGGTCCTTTATTTTTGCCAGAAAAGTGTACAAGATGTAAAAACGTACCATCAAATTTCATTGAGCTTCTTTATTGTTCCTAGAGTTTTGGGAGAAAATGCTGCAGATCGCAGAGACAATATTTCTACAAGAACAGTGGCTATCTAGAAAGCAATAAAGTGAGATCACACTGAGGTTTCAGAAGTAGGTAAATGCGCTAAAAATTAAGAAAAGAAACTTTATTGTTTCATTGATAAGTGCATTTTAAATTGAATGTAATTGATGTAATGATTGTTGTCCATTGTATTGCTTTGTAGAAGTAATTGAATCAACGTAAAGGTTAAGCCAGGAGGAAACGTGAATAGTGAAACTGTCATCTTAGACACTCTAGTTCGGCAGCAAAACACCAAAGCCAAATTAATTTTAAAAAAGTCTTCTAAAATATGGAATCAGAAACAAACCCCAAGAAAATCTTCAAACAATTTAAAATTTATGAAGTCTCTCTCAAGTCACAACCGTCAGAGCTGTCTGCTGTCTTAACGGCGTTGATACATGACTTCATTCTTTCCTCAATCGCACGGTATCTCCAATCATGATGGATGTGTCTTGAGAAAAAAGAAAATGAGAATTAGTAGAAAACAGTTATGACTACAAGCCTATAGACTATTTAAACCCTTTTCTCGAAATCGGTTTACACAATTTGATTATTATGAGTTAACCCTCCTCAAAGACAGTTTGACCTATGATCTTATGTTTAGAGCGTGTAAAGAAGAAAGGTCAAGAAAAAAATATTGAATCGAATCAAATTTGAGATTCTAGTTTCTTCTTATTCGAAGCACAAGTAGGAAGTACAATACCAACCACAAACTAAGTGCATGATTTTAGATTTGAAACTGTTGATATCGAGTATACCTAAGTACGTTTACAAAGCTTAGATGGACTGCCTGCTTTATACAGTTACAAAAATTAGAATTAGCGTTTAACAGAAGGCTCCCAGTCGCATTGCAAGCCTCCTAAGAAGGATACGTTGGAATGCATTCCTCAACACCAAGGTTTTTATCTGTCTATGCATTCGGGAGATCAGAAGTTCGATCTCGATCTCGAAATAGTGATTTCTGTGCAATCTAATTACTTCTTGTCTTCTCCTTATCTTCGCCCTTTATAGAATTTGGCTGAAAAGGATCCTCTGAGTTAGAATCCACTCATACTCATTCAGATTTCCATGAGCCACGAAATCCCCACGTAACCATGGCTCACGAGGATGCCGTGGGTTAGTACATTTTCGTGTTTGAGTTGAAGAAAGTTTTTAATACTTCTCATTATTTCTTTGCTATTTACAATTCTTCTTTATGTCTAATTATACGCATACTTGCTCAAAACTGCCACCTCTTGCTCTGACACGCTAAGCCCTACGTCTTCATTTTCCAGGTCTGAAACTTGCAAGCAATATTTTATTTTGCTTTTGGAGAGACTCGCCTTGATTATTGTTTATTATTATTGATATTGTCATGATCTCACACGCACACAAGGTCTCGTACAACTTATTTGGTTTGGGTCACGTTCACATCCATTTTTCTATTATCTGTTTCCTTGTTCATTTACATGAGTCATGCCGTGATCTATTGTGACTTACTCTAATTCACGTCATGCATCGACCTCTACTATTTTTGAAATTCTAAAACGGCCTTGCTATAATGGTGGAATAAAACGAGATGAGTTTTCTTCTCTTGGCAGTATCTCTACAAACCGGGGCATGACGAATCATAAAATAGACAAAACGATAGTTTAGTTTTAGACAGGTATGATAGCGTCCCTAAGTACTAGGATCTTCAGAAAGAAGATTGCGGTGGTTGGTGATGTAGTATGATCAGAATGCCCTAATCTTACTTTTATATATGCTTTTGCATTGTAGAAAGTTAATGAAACAGCAACACAACTGACGCAATTATGTAATGCGGTTTGCCAATAGCGTAATTATTGTTGTTGGTTTGGCTATCTTTTAATTTAATTATTTGCATGATTAACACTTCTTCATAAATTACTGTCCTGTTCTGTTTCGAATTTATTTGAGGATTACGATTTTCGTAGTCTTAAAAGTGAATTGATTTTCCTCTCCAGAGTAAAAAAGACTAACTCTTTGAAACATAATTCAGATTTCTGCCCATTTTCAATGAATACACGATGAAAACATTTAACTCCAAATAAAAGAGAGACGACGAGTTACATCAGGAAGTCAATGCAAGATTGGTTGGATGCAGAATTTGCCCGATAGTAAAGAGGATAGTCCAAGCATGAATTGTTACATTAAAGCAATGTACTATCTAAATAGGGAAAAACGAAAGAGATTCCCAAGAAATATTGGATGCAGATTGCCGAGTGAGAAGAGAAACTCAAACATCCGTAGGATCTACTGCACCTGCTGAGAAAGCCTCCCTTTGTTCTTCAGGTCAGAGAGTGACTCAAAGTCCTTGTTCCCTTGTTGTGGTTTTCACATTCTACAGTTTGCAGTTTTTCTATTGATTCCTAAAGAAGACCATTTTGCTGGAGCGGGAAACAGAATAAGCTTCAATTTAATTTTGATAGTCAGTTCAATCTTCAAACTGAGAAGTTTATATCATTTAAGCAACCGAGCAAAAACCGAAAAGGTTTCCTGAAGATTTTCTGAATCCTTCAAATATTCAACACAGAATATCTAATATGGAATTCTGAGTCTGGAGGCTCTCGAAGTGATTCTCTCTAAAAAGGTCAGCTGTGTTTCTATCAAACGCGACCATTTTTTTCTAATATTTTCTGACAAGGAAATGAACAAGAAAATGAGAGTTTTAGTGCGGTAACAGACTGCGTGGTGGGCATGTCGAGACGAGCTGTGCCTTTAATTAGATCTACCACGGGTATTTTATGGAAAAGTGTTTACAATATACACAATTTAGCTTTTTACTTAAAAGAAAGTCTTTACATAAACTTTGTAATACATAGGTAATAGCTGGTAGGGACAAGATCCATACTAGTACAAATCGAATTATCTTAATTACCAAAGATTAAGGGTGTACTTAAAAATGTTGACTTTCATTGAATTAACAAAATTAATATTGATGTAAAATTCTTAGAGAACTTAACCTATTTATCTCAATATGGCGTTGGTTATTGAAAAATCATTTTTAACATAGGGAAACTTTACTGATAATCGTTTAATTATTGTTTTATTCAAAAAATAAAATTAACACAAAAGATGTCAACAAATTTAAGTTTATTTTTAACAATTCTTTCATAGCAACATTTCTTTAATACGAATTTCTATTTGAAAAAACTGATTTCAAAATTTCTTTTTTAACAGAAATTAAATCGTAATAACTGTATCAAGATTTCTTTACAAAAAATTTTGTTGATGTTTATTAACATTTTAACGTTCTCCAAGTTGTACACACGTTGTAATTTGAAAATATTATAAATAGGTTCAGAATACACTCTTATCGGAACAGATAAACAGTTATAAAAATAGAAAATTGCCCGCTAATTCAAGCGTTATTAGTAAAATTCTTTCGGCATAACCTATAAATTACAGCAAGATTTATCTGTTAAAAACTCATAAATAACGGTTCTATTTACACAGTTTTCATAAAATTCCGATTAAATTAATTACATAATCCAATTTGTCAATTATCTTAATTCGTGTTAATTTATAATAATATGCGGACACTACTCGCCATTAAAATGAGGAAAAAACCACCTCCGTTCGTAACGTGCCGTTTTTTAGGTTTTCTTGCGGCGAAAAGATACACAAGATAAGATAGGATTACATAAACTAGAGTATGCACTTACACTGATTTAACTAGGGTGAACAGAACACAACTAACAACTATAAAATTCATGTTTTTCTTCAGCAAATTATAACACTTCGCTCGGAGAAGAACCTCGTGGATTATATGTGAAATCAACAGACGGCCCCATGTAGGTTATCAACAAGTAATCGTCTAGATATTTTTTACGTCAAGTTGTTTTATAAGCGCGAAATTTAAATATTTACATTATAATTAACAGTGTTATCTATTCAACTTGGTTGAATTGATTAAACGTGTTCTAACTCTTTTAAAAATCCAAGCATTTTTTGCAATTCCACTGAATTAAGATACGTCCATTCGATTGAAGATATTTTAGTTTTCCATGTAATAGATTAAAAGGAATCAAGAAACGATTAATTTCCAAAATACTAGGTAATTTTTCAGAATCTTTCGTTTTTGATAAACTTAATTAACTCCATTAATCTCATTATTAACCAGGTATGATTTTGAACTATATCAAGTGATATACTAGCAAAAATTGTTCTCAAAGGTTGAGTGTTTTTTGCTGATGCATCTGCGTATTAATACTAATTTGCGCTTGGAACAAAGCTTTGAAGATTAACGGCACTTAGTTCGGTTAGCAAACCAAAATTCTAGATGAGAAAAGGTTGATTAATCTCCAGGAAAATAGTAAAATGAAAAAATAAGACCAGATCTTCAACAAACTGAACGTAACCTCCTTTAATAGTGCTGTAAGAAAAGTTAAAGAAACGCGACATTCTAGAGAGCTGACCATGTGTAGAGATCACGATCCCTGTAAATAAAATTTATTCAAGAGAGAAAAGGGGAATAATAGAGAACTCTTTAGCTACAATCGGATGATGAAGGTTTTACATTTTGGAGAAGCTTTTTAAAATCTTAGGTTAAAATAGATCTCATTACTCGAGAAGACTCGCAGACTCAAACAGATTTCTTTAGAAACTCAGCATCAAAATTCGACATTTCTTTAAATGAAATTTGAGTAACTCAATAAAGTTTAGAACGGCTCAAAAAGGAAACGTTTGACAATGTTCACCACCTTGGATACCCATGAACTAATTATTAAGAAAATCAACTAGAGGTCTACAGAAATTTGAATTTTGAAAAAGTTTTTGTAGTCGCTAGTTTGCTTAACTATCGCATGCATGTCTTGACCATTTATCAGCTAAGTTGAAAGATGTTTTTATATAGGGGAGACCGGAGGAGACCTAGGAAACTTTAGACACTGGGAGGCATTGGAAATGTTCATATCTTGCACTCTTTCAATGTTAGGGTAACCTGCTTCTGTTACCAGACGCTCAGTTGTACCCTCACTTTATGTGGTTTTAGATGTCAGCTACATATAAGAGAACCACTGCCTTAGAGTGGGACTCGACAAATACCCGTAAAGCTATCGCAGCAGTGTTACAAAACAAACTATCAATAAGAGACGCCGCTAAAAAGTTTGGAGAGAAGAAATCTCGCTTGGCCTACTTAGTGAAGTGAGCCCGAGAAGACGGCATCGATAAAGTCGCATTAGCCCTTATTTCAAAAAATTTGCAGTATTTCCAGCAGAAATGCAAACTTCCTTGATGGAATACATCCTAAAATGTTCGTCCATGTTTTATGAGTTTGCCAGCAAGCTGCAAGTTCCCAAGTCCTGGACCGAATGTAAAATGGCTGGGAAAAGTTGGCTGACCGCGTTTATCAAAAGACACCAATCACTTTCAATTCGAACACCACAGTCACCCAGATTAGCTAGAACAATGTTGGAGTTTTTTTCGACAAACTGAAGCAAGTCTTGGAGCCAAAAGTCGAGAAAATTTCCGTCATTGGTAATGCCCTTCCGTCCATTTGGCTTTTTCCAAGGGTCAGGTGCGACGCAAACCGAGTGCTTCCCCAGGCTCATTGGCGCTTGTGCATATAGGTGTTTGGATAACCTCGGGAACTTACCTTCAAGTACTCACCTTTTTCCAATAAAACACGCCTTGCACTAAAGACCACCCCGTTTTACTTATTATGGACAATCATGAGTCACACCTTGACTCGAAGCTCTTGACTTTGCGAAAGAAAATGGAATTGCGATGTTAACCTTACCACCCCACACGTCTAACAAGCTGCAGCCCCTAGTCTGTTTTCGGCCCCTTCAAAAAATTTGTTGCCAGCGGTATTGATTCCTGATTATTGAAAAACTCAAATCAAACCATGGAAATTTTTGCATTGTCTAGGATTTGTAGCTTGGCATGGGACAGAGTTGCTTCTTCTCAAAACATAAAATCAGGTTTCCGTGCAATTGGAATTTCACCTTTTGACTCCGACATATTTAAGGACATTGACTTTATGTCCTCTTTTGTTTCCGACCGTGAGACTCATCCTGTAGCATCCACTAGTGCTGCTGTCAGAACAACCAATCACTCTGCTCAAGTGACACCAGTTAGCCCTCAAAAAGGCAACTTTCCGATGGATGAGACTTCAACCGCTGCCATTCCAGCTCAACTTAGCTTGGAAAACACGATGCTATGCCTAGTTTCACCTGAAGACATAACGTCCATATCCAAAAGGACAGGCACGAAAGGAGTCAAATCGTGGATGTCCAAAAGGAAGGTTTATGACTGCCACTGATACACCTGAGAAGATGGCAATTGAGGAAAAAAGAAAAAGAAGATGCCGATTAAGCGGAGGTTATTTGAAGCGAAATCTTCTTCCGAAGAGGAGGACAGTTTTAGCGGTAATAGTGAAAATTCTAAAATTGGCCGGGGAGGAAAAAGCAGTAACAAGGAGGAGCCAGAAGAAGGAAATCTAGACCTCGCATCTCTAAATGTTGGAGATTGGGTGACAGTTGAATATAATGCAGACCATTTTCCAAGGCAAATAAAATCTATTAATGGATCGGATTTACTCATTCAGTGCCTAGAAAAGCGAGAAAACTGTTATAAGTGACCTATCAGGGACGACATCATGGAATACTCATCTGAAAAGATTCACAAAAGATTGGTACTTTACAAATCCTTTCATCATCATACTCCTTGTACTTGTCCGTTTTCAACTTTCTTCTAGCTCTAGCGTATTTAATCTAAAAAAATATATCTGAGTACAATAAACACTCGAATCGAATGTTTTCGAGAAATCTAAAGTTTCTTCGAACATCAAGCAATCACAATTTAACTTTTAATCAGTTTTTTGAAAATCAGCGTGTGAAATTCAGCCCTCACAATGCTTGGGTCGCGTAGTGTAAACAATTAAAAAATTGAAAATATCTAGCGTCAACTTGCAAAATCAGTGAACGACTCCTTTTCTAATCTATTGCATGTATTAAAGTCATATCATACCGAGACCATCAGAGTAAATACATCCGACCTTAGGAGCTATTTTTAATTTCAATTCTATATCAACAAATAAGGGTGGCTAAAACCAAGCTTGACAACAAAAAAGGAAAAACCAGAATTCTCCACAGAAACACCCAGGAACGTCGAAGGAGCGAAGAGATCACACGACAACTCCAGGTTATGTACAGAACCTAGAATGGTGAACGTACTTTGGTTATTGGAAATGACCGCAATGTTGATTTTGCTCAGCATGTTTGAATCGATGGCAAAATTCAATCATAACATTAGTTTTGATCAGCGATATAAGCTAGAGGGGTTGAATCGAGAATATCCTCGAGGCCAAAGATGTAATTCAGCCTGCACTCCAATTTTTTTTCAGTTATGGGCTATGCAAAAAGAAAAAGTCACAGCGTTGCAAAATCACACCAACACTAATTACACGATCATACGAGGTGTATATGACACATTCTTCTGGAGGGACGTACAATATAACTTTGTGGGGGAACGCACCGGTACTTATGTACTTGTAGTTACGCCACTGCCTCAATTTTCTATTTTATTATTATTATGGAGACAAGATTTTCGAACTTTTCCATTTGCATTGATTTTAAAATAAGCACCAGTCCAAATCTTTCCAAACTCTCAATGTCGTTGGTAGTTATTGCTCATCCTTCCTAGCATTCTTCTTCACAATTGCCTAATAGCGTTCAATGGGTCAAAGCTGCGGACAGTCCGATGGATTGATGTCCTTTGAAAAAAGACCAAACATTGTTTGATCTAAGTAACAATCGCGGAGTTGGCCTGATGACAACGCCAAATCTGGCCAGAATAATGAAGGGTCTTTGTGTTTGTCATTGCTTTTACGTTTTTGTGTACATTCTTTTCTGCTTCTCTCTTTCATTTGCATGAGCAAATGTCCTGTCATGCCAGAACTTTTTAATGGAATCTTGCGATTTCAATAGTTTTCCCCTGATCTCAAATATCCTTTTTCTCTCTTGCTGTTGTAGAGGATATTGTGATCCTGGTAACGTCTGATGCTTGTCTAATAACAAGGTGTAGCAGGAATGGGAAACCAGAGCTTGATTTGGGTCCGGTTGGAGCTTTCAGAATCTGTCAAAACGATATATCACTGTATGTAGCAACAGTAATAGAATCTACTGAGATATTCTTGTGTTAACTACGCTCAAAACTACGTGCGGCCAGAATCAAGGTCGGCCACTGTCTTCACATGTAAGCGGTACTAGTCGTAAATAATTCTTTAAGGTTTGGGCAAACAGTGGCTCCGGTTGAACGCTTAAGAGGGCCAGTTTACACTCGGTGTACCGGTTGCCCATTCCTAGCATGCTCTTGCTGGCCTACACTTTGCATTCGAACACTTTTTATTTTTATATCATCTAATATTATCGCATCTTACTTGAATTCTGAGGATGATTGATTATCACGAACAAAAGAACAAAAGACAGCATTTTTCTCAAAAATTTGTATAGGAAGTTCTTCTTTCTCAGCTTTTTTTTTTCTCAAATCATCCAAAATGCTATACTATCGAAACTTATTTATCATCGTTCTCGTCCCTGGACTATTTCGCGATAAACTGCCTATCCCCTCCGGAAGTCTTATTTTATTTTTTATTTCATGGGGGATTTTCTTTGAACCAATTAAAATGCCGTTTCTTTGATTAATCGTCTTTATGCGGTGAACATCCTGTATATTTATGACATGACTTGTTACTTAATATACTTAGCTTAGAACTGAGCTTCACACTTTCTTTCCCTCCTGTGCAGCTGTTTACCTTCTTTCTCGAAAATATTCTTCGACAACTAAATTCTCTTCTTCAATGTAGTAATCATAAGTTAACGTAATGACCTCACAGGAAGGTAAGGTGAGGTGTGCTCTTGATTGTATCTCGATAGCACTTAATAGATGTGTAATATAAGTAGAACTTTTAAACCTTTTCATGCCAAAGATGAAAATTGATCTGTTCTATAATGTGATGTATGTAAAATAAATTAGAGCACTGCACGGATCGAAGTTTCCAGGCCCGGTCCGACTGAGAAAAACCATGACGTGGCCCGGAAAAAAACTCGACAAACAAACCGACAGACTCAAGAAGCCTGAAAGGCCTGACAGAAACAAACGACCCGATTGACTCAACGTAAGCCTGATAGATTTTCAAACTGAGGCCCGACCTGAAGAAAATGCGAGCTTTGAACTGGGCCACACAAAAACCCGATGAAGAGACCCGTGCACGGTGCAGTGAAAAAATCCTCCTCTTCGGTTCAGTATAAAAATAATGCTTGTCTGAGTCAATACAAAAAAGATCACGGTCCGGCGCGGTATGAAATCGCGCACATTAGATAACTACAAAAATAACGGCCCGAAAAGTCCGATCGACTTGATAAACTCGACAGGCCTGACAGGCTCGAGCGGCCCAAAGCAGCCGAACAGGTCCAAGAGGTCCAAACGGCCCAAGCAGCCCGAGAGGGCCAAACAACCCGACAAGTTCGAGCAGCCCTACAGGCCCGATATAGGTCTGAGGTTTTGTATCAAATATTAGTTAAATAAATTTGCGATTTAAGTTAAGTATCTGTCATTTGACTTCTGGGCTTATTCTTCTATTGCTCATTGGCATTTTTCGTCGAGATTAGTGACTTTGCTAGCTTTCCGTATACAGCTTATTAATCTTTTATGTAAGTATGTATGGTTATACTTCTTGTCAAGAAGCTAAATCAGCTGCCACTCTAGATACGCATAAAATTTGTTCAACTCTGTTTCTCTAAGATTTCATTATTTCGAGAATATTTTACAGGTCCAGGGTTGCTATAACTTGGTAATTTCTTTAAAAGCTTTTTTTCTTTTGACTTTGACAACTCAACTTCAGAATTTTGACTTTTTAACAAGGTTGTTGATCTTTGGAACTCATGATCTTGATTCAACTCTAAAAGAAAATACAGATAGTGCCTAACTTCATATGTTTTGAATTTTGCCTGAAAACTCTCGTTTTTAACTTTTCCCAGCAAATATCAGGTCTTAGATGAAAATATGAGATGCTAGATTTGAACCTACCATAGATATTTCAAACGAATATGCAAAAACTCCAGAACTGATAAAAATCTAAAATTTCATTTGGAAACGATCAGCCTGATTCTTTTTTGTTGCATCTCGAATGTTAACTTAAATCAACAAAACTTTCCATAACAAGTTCGCAAAAATTTTTAATGCCAAAATTTTAGGAGAGTATGGCAAAATAGAATTTATAAACAAAGGATAATTCGCAAAGTTAATAATATTATGTTTATGAATCTTATCTGCTTGGTATGAATGGAATTTCTTCTTTTGTAATATAGAAACGTAAAATATAATTCATTCTTAAAATTAAACTAACAAATTACACAAGAAAAGTAGGGAAAAAATGGTTAATATAATAAAGCCCAAAATAACTTGATAACAGTAGTTTATATTTTTGAATGACTTTGTACTGTTCTATATCAAAATTACACAAACCAAAATATGATGCAATAATTTTATTATCAGCATAGCTTTTAATGTATGCACCGACAATATATGAATAATACATAATTAATTTACGTCTCAATTATAATTAGATTGTTTTCTTTTAAAAAGATTTTCCTGATGTTCTTTTTTCCAGAATTATTTATCTATTACCAACATACATAGAAGCAACAATGTTAGATATCTCATTCAAGAAATAATTTATCTCTCGTTATACAATAATTTTGTACAAAAAAAATTATCAAAGGTCAACTAATGTCTTCTTTAGAAAAAAAGGCCGAAATTATTCCCAACACTAATAAGTAATAAACAAAACAATGTCTAAACTGTTCTTGAAAAAATTCGTTTTGCACAAACTTACTAAAGC
The DNA here is from genome assembly GCA_011009095.1 of Ignelater luminosus. Taxonomy (NCBI): domain Eukaryota; kingdom Metazoa; phylum Arthropoda; class Insecta; order Coleoptera; family Elateridae; genus Ignelater; species Ignelater luminosus. The sequence goes on along the minus strand of VTPC01091231.1, from coordinate 98,122 downwards.
TTGCCACTTTTTCGATAAGAAAAAGAAGGAAGAATTAGGGGTCTTGTGTTGATTGATGTAAAAGGTGTGTGTCTGTGTGCGCGTTGTTATAAGAAAGCAGTAGCATCCTTACATAATAATACAACGTGAGAATACTAAATAATAGTAAATACACTAAGAGCTTTGATGGTGGTATCAGCAGCCGCTTTTACGCAGATGGGCCTAGAAGCAATACAGACCATTCATTGAACACTTGCGGCATACAGCTGCGGGCCCGGTGTTGCCCAGCCGTGGGACCGCGCTACCCCTATTTGCGTCCCCATCAGCAGATTGCATGTGATTGTGATTTTTATTATTATATTACGAGCTTATTACTTGATGTGATTTGAATTTTCGGTACAGATTTGTCATTGTTTTCGTTAGCAAACTTTTTATTTGCTTTTTTCTTTTTCGTTCACTTTTTATCAGCTTGTAAATCTATTTTAGTCTTGTTAACCTTATCTTATATCAGTGTAGGATTATAGGGGCAACGTGAGTGTTTGCAAATATTATTTTATACTTTTTCAGGAGATTTTTTTATTTTAAATGAGCTCAATGAATTTATTCTTTGATTTCTTCAATTGTTTTGTTATTCAATTTAATAAGCAAACACATGTGCCTATCCCACATGAATTAAAGATGATTAAAATTAATTCTTCAGTTTTGTAATTATTAAATCGTTTAGAATCTGTAAAACTCAATAAAAAAGAGGAGTAATTTGTTAAAACCTTGAAAGGATAATTTGTTGCAGCCCAAACTTACTTAACGTAAAATAAAAATCAAGCAACCTTTTACAAACAAGAGCTTTAATGTGTTGAAGGTCAATACTTCTATTATTTAGATGTTTACAGGAAAATTTTATTATCGAGCGTTGTGTGTGAGATATTCATAAAACAAAAAATTCGAAGAGTGCTCGTTGTTATAACATTTAATATTTCAGAACTGTTCAGCCCTAGTTAGTGTGTTCTACTTATTGTTAGTTAAAGTTAGACGAGTAGTATAGGGCCACTGTAACCGGTAGGACTAGCGAACAGCTTCTCAAGGACAGCTAAGTTCTTGAGGATCAGCCAAAATTTGAAACCAACAACATATATATTTAATTTAGGCTCAGAAACCTGAAAGAACCTTAAAAGTTCACAAAAATCTGCACGTTTGCGAATGCATAAGTCCGTCATGAACAAAGGCCTTGCATGAATTCAAACCTTTGTCCAGAAGGACAATTAGACATATTCATAACATATCTGATGACTTTACAAAATCCTAAAACCACAATTAATTCAAAATATTGGGAATTAATTGCAAATCGCAGTTACCGGGACACAAATTTTATTGATCTTTGAAATAAGAATTTATAGGCAAGTAAAATGGTCATTCACTTGCTCACTTACGCATATAGGTTTCTTTGAATTGGATAAGACTTTTTAAAGGCTAGCTGATTAATCTATCTCGTTAAAATTTTCCAAATTTTGTATTGGAGATTCTTCGTTTTATAGTCTGCCATGGAATGGTAAAAAACTCTCCATGTTTAGCGCTTGACTCTATAACGAATCAGAGAATTCTAATCGGTGATGTTTAGGTCGTCATATTCGGAGTATAAAAAAGAAGCAGATGTGGTAAACAATGCTCTACTAAAATTTCAGTGCATCTATGTATTAACAAGATTCGTGAGTGTTAAAAGGGTAAGATTTACTGGTTAGATTTATTAAAATTTAGAGCAACGGAAAAGTTTTGTGCCAGGGATGGCCAAAAGCTTAGCGCTGGCTCGGTAGACAAGGAACTTTAATGAAACTTTTTTCCTGATGTAAGATTTTTCGCATCACTTTACATAAATTGATAGGCTCAGAGGCATTGTTGGCAGATGGCAGATGATACAAAAATGATGACAAAGACGTGCTCTATGGTCGATATTGAAACTGTTAAGGTGATACATGCTGGTGATGGAGTTGGCGTTCATGTTGAATGATGAGACGACTGGTGTAAGAAACCTGGGAGTTGCTGGAGGTGCAGGTTGTTGGAAGCTGAAACTGAAGGAGGCAATCGTAGAAGCTGCAATAGAATTTGTCACTATCTGTCACTGTTCAAATAATTTTATATTTTGCGGTTTGTTGTACTTGTGATCAAAAGATCTCGAATAAGTAAAGAGAAACAGAAAATGATTGCTCAAATGATGTAATAAAAATCGTTTATCATTGAGGCAGTTAACGAAATCTATGGATATATCTGTAAATGGCGTAAAAAAAGTAATTAAAAAGTTTTGTGAACATAATACTTGTTTGAATTAATTCTCGAGCAGCTCCCAGCATTGAAATGAAACACATGTATAATGTAATAGAAATTTACTTAACTTTTCTTGTATATGCGTTGAACGTGGTTACTGGTTGCTAACTAGAGATGGGTCGTTCATGAATGAGTCGTTCACAATGAACGACTCACTTAAATGAGCGGTAAACATACGACTCTTTTCGATTGAACGGTTCGTTCATTTGTTTATTCAGTTCAGTAGCACATAAGTGCATTTAAAGTTCGTACTGACTCTACTGAGGAGTGGGGAATGAACGAACGAAGAAACAGTGAACTGAATATGTATTTGAACTTACCCAGTTCAATGCAAGAAAGTGACGATTCTCTTTTGAACGAGATGGTGCATACATGCTCGGAAAGTAGAAAAGCATGTTTAATTTCCAAAAGCAATACAAGTTTAGTGTATTTATTAGTGATTATCGAAGTATAATATTTTCTAAGGATTATTAAATAAATAAAACACTTCATTTCTATTTTTTAAGGAGTAGAAAAATCTAATAGAGTAGAGATCTTGAGAACTGACTAAACATTATTCAATAATTTAGGTGAGAATGATATCGCACCTATCGTACATTTCTACAGTAGTATGTATGAAACGTGCGTGCTTACACAATCAGTTCAAAAATGAACGACTCAATGTGAACGACTCTTTAAAATGAGTTGAACGAATTGAACTGGCACTGTAAAAAGAGTCGTATGTCCCATGACTATTGCTAACTGCCAAAAAGACGCTTGGAATGCAACGCTACCCTCTGCCGGTGCGGCAAGTATAAGAATTACAGAATACAAAAAAAACGGTTTAACAATACTCTTGAAGACATGCCAAAACTTGAAAGAAAAAAGGGTCTTGCCAATTCTAAGATTGATGAAAAGATCGTATCGTTTCTAGAATAACTGTCCAACAAAAGAAATCGCAAAAAGAGTAAACTTAACTGTTCAAAACATTATAAGGCCTACAAAGAACAGAAAAAGTCGAAAATAACAGAAATGCAATTATAACGAGCCAGAACAAAAGCTAGAAAGTTGTACGAGTGTTTTGTTGACAATCCTTAACGATATGTTTTGATGGACGATGAAACATACATGAAAATGGATGTGCAGGCATTGCCCGGGCCACAATTTGGCTTAAGCTCGGTTTAGGCCCTCAAGTTCTTTTGGGGGTTTCTATGGTTTTCCTGAAATCCCACGGTGAGGGGAGTAAAAAGAGATCACTTCCACTCTGGACGGTCAAGAAATAAAAAAGTTACATTTAAAAAAAAAATTTCAATGGAAGATTTCCACAAGAAAATTCTTTTTCTAGATAGAGTGTCCATCTTATAGTTTTTCTGAAAGCCCACGACGAGACGAGTAAAACAAGACCGGTCTCAATTTTCTAAGTCAAAAAATAAAAAAAATTTTGAATTTTTTAAAAATGAAAGTTCCTTATGAGATTTTTTATGCAAGACAACTGAAAATGTTTGAAAATAGGTTAATCAATGTGAGGTTAGGTTGGGTTAGGTTAGATTAGGCTAGGTAGACGACTATAATAAGAAATATTTTTATTGAAAATTTTGGCACTTAAACGAAATTGGAAAATGAATTTGCTCAGTTTTGGACACGAGAATCGCCACACTTTTTTAATCTTAATTTAAAGGAGTTGTTTAATTTTCTTTTTTAATATCATAAGAAATGCAGTTAGGTTTTAATCCTTTGAAGAAAAATAGCAAACTAAATTTATTTTAAAACTGAATTTTTTTAAAAATTATACAGAACTAATCAAAATTTTGTGTTGGTTACGGAAAATTGCTCAAGAGTCAACTAAATGATAGAATATTACATACATGGTTGTATTCTAAATAAAAAGGGCTTTCAAAATCCATTAAAATAATTCTAGGTTTGCATTTAAAAAAATTAACTTGATGATGGTCACTCGAAGACGAAACGTCTGACGAAAAAATTAATAATGCCTGGACACACTGTATATAATTTTGTAAATGTAATTGCAAAGTGTGCATTTATTTTCGCGAACATGCCTTAATGGTAGTCGTTGCGATGATTTGATGACGGTTTGGTGTTATTTGAAGTAAACAAATCCTCACAGAGGTGTCATCGCAAAGGTGATTTAAGTGGCCCGCGACCTTACTAGCCTTCCATCCAATAGAAGAAGTTCTGATTCGAATCTGGAGCTACACTGGAAAGCACGGGAGCTTTCCCCGACTGGTTGTATACTAACCTTTCTTCTGGACGTAGATGCCCAGCGGGCCAGTATTTTGATGGAGGATCTCCAATCGCACCTGGACCCTTAACTTGAAAACCGACGGCCCAACTCAACAATTTCTGACAACAAGTGTCAGAAATAAAAATCCTCTATCGAATACATTTACCTAGAACCGTGTGGAACTTCCATGAATAAGATACAATGAAGAGAATTGGTGTGGAGTGAGAGAAAGGCTTTAGGTAACTCAAATCTATCGAGTTTTTCAAGTTGACTGTTAAGCCAGTACAATTAGGGTTGTGCACCGATACTCATTCTCTTGATACGCCTATTATACCACAAGAAATCGTGTGATGCAATTTAAAAAGGTCACTGGCATCGTCCCGTTGATACCAATGGTAGTACTGAAAATTAAAGGAAGGCAGAGCTTTTTTCAAAAAGCAAAGGATTTTGGAAACAAATGATCTTGTAGTGCCCCACGCTTTTCACTTTGAAAGTTAAAATATTTATTTTTACGAACATGAAGTTGCGCCCTAAACCTTCACCGAAAAAAGGTCTTGTTTTTTGTCAATTAATTCCTCTTAAAGGACCTGCCACAAAATTGCTGCTGAAGATTCTTAGGACATTAATATTTCCTGTTTCTATGAAACCTACAGAACCCCGCTCTTTGTATATACTAGTAATATAAAAAGCTTGTCGTTATTTTACAGGATATCAGTTCACTTTCTGTACGGTTCCTCGGCAGTTGTTACAGCTCGTTTACTTTTGCTAACCTACTTATAAAGTGTTAATAAATGACATTAATTATTTTATCTTTTTATTATTTAGCACCCCAACATCGGTACATAACAATCTTCTTTCTTACTTTTCTACAATTTCGTAACTATGCGAGACATGACCTGGGTTACATCTAAACCAAGACAAAGAAATGATCGCCTTTCAAACATTTTATATAGAGCTGATGGCACTCTTTTGTCAAAAAAAGTCCAGACGCTAAAGAAAAACCTTTCAATTCGGAGTTTCAAATTTTCACGGATGTTTTATAATTGAGCTTCCTTCTTCTCAATGCTGTTTTTCAGCGCGGGAAGAATTGGTGACCATTGTAACCAAGGACACCAACAGCATTTTTTGCGAGGGGGGGGGGGGGGGGGGCACCACTTTTATGCTCCTCCACATATACTTAAGCAATCAAAGTTTTCGTAACCGAAAGTTGTAATCTGATCCATTTCATATTCTGTGATAATTCTTATTTTGCTTTGTATCAGTGTTAGGTCGTCAGTTTTTAGCATACCTCTTCTCCAAGTCAACAACTTCACTAATTTTAGAAGAATCTAAAAACTTAAACAACTTATGTATATTCCCTAGGATGTTGTCAACGTAAACGATACAATCAGGGTTGGAGAGCACGCAAGAAGGAATTTTGCTCCTTCTGATCTTATTTTAGGATGACTAAACCAAATCTTTGTTAATTCATTGCAGAGTAATTTTGTTAATGTTGCCAGATACATGTTACCTACTTATTTTTTATCAGAATGTATCAAAACAAAATGTAATAATATGGTTCACAAGTAGAAACAACCAGACTGCGTAAAGAGGCTTGGACTCAACTTTTTAAAACGGTTTTTGTGTGCAGTTCAAAGTGTCAGGCCATTTGAGGTGTTCCTCTGATTTTAATAACTGAAACATTAACATGGGCAACAAATAGATTCTTCGAGTATAACAGATCTGCACAAGGCTAGATTAGGCTTGTCAAACAGGGCGAACTTCGGCCGTTTTGAACCAACCAAGCTTTCTAAAGCGTTTAAACTGCCGTGGCTGTTTAAGGTTTTTGAATTGTTCGAGTTTTACGCTCTAATTGGCTCTGTCCATGTCGGGTCGGTTGGGCTTTATGTATCATGACTGCTAAAAATACTACAACTATCAAAAATTAAATGATCGATTTAGATAGTGTAGCGATGATGTCATCTGCAAATACGTCTCATACATTGTAAATGGCAAATACAGGACAATTTCGGTCCTTTTGAATCAACCAAGCTATTTGGGGCGTTTAAACTACTCCGGCTGTTTAGGTTTTTTAAATAGGTCAAGCTTTACGTGCTGATTGGCCCTGTCGGGTCGGTTGGACTTTATGTATCATGATCATAGGACAGTTTTCTTCGTAAGATGTAAAATGCTGAAGATACTCTACAACTATCAAAGATTAAATGATCCGCCCAAACAGCGTAGCGGTCACCTGCCACAAATACGCTTCATATAGTGTAAATGGCAGATATGGAACAAAGCCTGGAATCTAGAAGAAACTTTCGGACAATGGGAATAAATCTAAGAATCTTGGCACTTGGTTATGGCAACCTTTCACTTAACGTTGATTCTTTACTCTTCCCACATGTTCCATAATTTCAAGATTTTGCAACATCACGTGTTTAATAACGTTTTGTATTAATTTGTTTGTCTTCGGTTGATAATAAATAATTGAAAACTGGTAACCATATGACGCAAAGAATACGATAATCTGCAAAAATGCCCAAATAACCTGCATTATTTAATAAACGAGCTGGTCAAAGAATCGTAAGCATTCAGTTCAGATGTCCAATTTGACTTGAAGCAAACCATAGATTTGCAAGATCTTGTCCTACAGAGGTTCCTATTATGACGAATCCTGAGACTTACTTTACTAGTTTCACATATTCTGGGGGTTTAAGTCTTCGTTGATTTATCAAGAAACGGATATTATAAACGCGCAACATATATCTATTCATCTACATATATCTTGATGAGAATTTTGAAAAGGTTTATTTAGGTTTGGGAAGGCTAACCGACGAAGTGGCAGATTCAAGCGAGTTACTTCTATGAAGGTGGCGCGTCAAATTATGCAGGAGGTTCGAGATTCGCAGACAATAGTTCTAGCGATCGCATGCCGGCTAGTTGAGATTTTTTAACGGGCAGAATTTGGATCGTTAATTGACCTTAGTAGCAGAACGTCGCGTTTCAGACGATGTCTTAATAGCTGAAGCAGAACCGTTGAACCTAGTAAACTCTTGACGTCGTCGTCAGTCGATTGCTGTTGCCGTATTTTGAGCCCTGGGCTCAGACGAGTTTTCGATGTTCTTTTATAATTTGAGGTTGTCGGTCGCTAAATTTGCAGATGGATATGTAGTATACGAAGTGTAGGGGATCTGTCAGATGTTGATTTTGTTTAGAGACAGGATAATTAACGGTATATAAAGGAAGAATCTTCAAAGTATGTACTCCAAATTGGTAACCAGGAGGGAATTCCTATCTTTGTGTTGTTCTCTACGTTTCTGTTCACGTCATTCTTTTAAGAATACCAGGCGTGCACTATAGACGCAGAAAAAGAAGGAGAAGAATCCCACACTAGGTCGAAGACTTCTTAGGGAAAGTGAAAGAGATTCAAATTTTGTGGTTGTTTAATCTTGCATTTCTATATTACTAGAGAAAAAAAGATTCTGGCAGCGTAACATCGAATCGGCGTTTTGTTTGTAGCGTTGGTGGGCCAACTTGGCTTCCAGAGACAAAGTCTTTCCCACCCCTGCTTTATAAGATGTTAAGCATGCGTTACTAGAACACGCCAGGTCAAAATAGCACATGCAAGTTTTACTTGCACATGATTAGTTTGTACTGGGGCTCTGCATTGCTCGAGATAATTTTTGGTTTGGCAGATTTTGGTTTTTTTTCTAAATCTTTATACCTAGAACTTACAAACCATATTATTTACAATGCAAAATCATGTCAACAGTTCCACCCTGGTAACTAAATGGAAACCAGCCATAAGTTCTGTTGTTATACATCGTTCCAGGTTGTTTGTGAGACTGTGATTCTTGAAATGATGCTTCGATTATTTATATTGCTAATCGTTCTTCCTTATAAGGAATTATTGTCACCACTCGAATCCTCTTTTCTATACCCGACCATTCAGTTCGAACATTTTTGAGACTTTAAGCTGCGTGTAAATAAGCAAGTCGACTTTGCTCTCTTTCTTCTTTGAAAGAGAATTTTGATCTTTATCTTTAGCTAAGCTTACCTATTCAAGCTGGTAGCTGTGGAGATACGGGGTGTGTTGAAGGTTCGAAAAAAAATGCAGTTGTTTCAGAATATTTTATGAGATTCAATTTTTGGTGAGCTATTTTTCCCTCTTTTTCACTAAGTCTCTGATGAACATTTAATGAATTTGCCCTTCAGGAAATTTTTCTTCGTAAAGCTAACGTCCCACACCTTGTACAGGCTTAGTAAGTCACAAAGTCACGCATCTGAAGTCTGAAATTGCGAACGACAAACCATACCAAACTATTTGATAGCTATTGGAAAGGTAGGGAAAGTTCTAAAATTATCTTAAGATATTTTTTGCGTTTGTTATAAATTATTTTTGGAAAATATAAATAAGATTGTATTTTCAAACACAAATATTTTTTGTTATCGAATGATATCCTTAGCGGTTGTCAACAAACAAACAAGATAGTAATGTATTGACGTATCTTATGCAATTGCATACGTTGCAATCATGTCACTTGATATCCCGAAGATTATTACCTTTTTTTATTTAATAACAATTTGCAGTACAGTGCCTTGGAATATCTCAATTCTTTAATATTCTAATGAGAAATAATTAATTCGTTACAATGAATCTATTAACCTTAATGAAGATTGCCATGCCGGACATGAAAGTATGTGAATAATAAGTTGTTGAGAATTCTGTTTAATTTCTTATTAAATGCCGCAAGAATAAAACAACAAAAGATTCTTTTTCGATCTCTTTTAACTACTCGGGATATAAGTAATCACACTGATAGCTATCATGACTTAATCATATAATGCAACCTATAAAAAGCTAAAAAGGAAAAACGGATTGTTATTCAAGCAGAACCTTTAATTTGTAAAGGTTAATTAGGTTAGTGCCAAGAAATAAATGAAGCGTTGTTCGTGCTCATTAATAAAGTTGCAAACCCACTAGTACTAGATAGTATGCAATTTACGTAATCTACCGCTATAGGACTCTATCGCTGCACCAATATGTTCAATTTGGATAATTAAATAGCTTCCTGCTCTTTCATATTATTTGTTTATTAATTTTTTCTTGTTAGCGGAAATGTTACATCTGATAACTTACACGCTCTTTTAATAAATTTACCAAAACAAGATTAAATTGGGAACCAATAAAAATAAATCTGTTCTAATCTTGACCTTAAATTCGATCAATTAATATTTTAAACATTATCGGCATTGAACTTACTAATCAAATTGTTAAATTACTGTTATGTAACAGTACAGTTAAAAAAAAGATATAATTTTTCACCCTTTTTCCATACTTAATACATAAATTGACTGATACGTTAAAGAGTGATATGACATCGAGATGAATGGTTCAGACGCCGTTCCCATGAAAGGGCGGGCGTCACGACCGCCGCTGCGTTTCATTAACTGCCGTAATCCGCTAATCCGAGGGGTGGAACATCTTTTAAAGCCATTGTCGAAATTCTAGATAAACACGGGTTTAATGAACGCTGCCACGCGACCGGCCTGTATATCAACCCACGATATCATGTTTTAGTTAGATAGACATCTAGGATATTTGCTGTTTCAGTTTCTTTGTTCTAATTATGTTGGGCTTGTGTGAATGCTTTAATTCTGTTGCTAAGCGCTCTGGTTACTTTAATCGAATTATCTTAAATCTTTTTTAATATCTAAATATTCAACTTAACGCTTTTATTTTTTCAAAAAAGTCTTATACAGTGTGTCCAAGATAAGGATGCACAGCATGGGGATCTTGGAAACGGTAAGAGATACAGGATCGGTTAAATGGAATGAAAGTTGGTTAGTTATAGGACCTTTTTGTGGGCGTTTGCAAACTCTAGATATCTTGGATAGTTTCAGAGATATTTAAAAAAAAGTAGATTTCTTGATTTTCGTTATTATTTTTTCTTTCCTTTATTTGAAGAGATATCGGAAAACTAAAACCACTTTTCTATTGCACTTTTTGTTCTCTATTAAAATACGCTAACAAAATTCCTGTACAACGTTTCGGTTTCGAGTAACCATCATCAACCTCATTTTTTTAATCAGGCGGAAAAATAATTAAAAATTGTTTTGGATAGCTGTTGTTGTCACGATTCTAATGATGTAAACATGATAGGGTTATTTTGGTTTTGGGAATCATAATAGACTAGAGAATAAGTAATGCAGTCCAAATATAACGTTTATAGAAAAGAAAGAGATAAAGCAGAAAAACGAAAATGACGGTGTATGGAAGCGAGAATTCGGTATTATCAAAATCAATGAAAAGCAAACTTGAAACAATCGACATGAAATGTATCAGAAGAGTCGATGATATTGCTAGAAAGAATAGGATTAGAAACGGTGCAGTAAAAGAAGAACTGGAGGTAGAATCCATTCATAAAGTATTTGAAAAGCGACAATTAAAATGGCTTGGACATCTAATCAAAGTGACCGACAGTAGACTTACAAAAAAAATGTGACAAGCAAAAATAAAAGGAAAGAAAACGCAAAAATAAAGAGACAGCGTAGACAACAGCAAGAAAAAAAGGCAAAAAACAAGAAAAGGTAGACTAGATTTGTACGTGTTTGCAGGCTAGGCAAGGTTTTGATTAAATATGTATATATTGTCTAGTGGGGCCAAAAAAAATGTGCGCCTTAAGGGTAACTCATGATATAACATGGGATTGATCAACATGCTCTTAAGAATTCTGCGTCTTTCTAAATTGATTTGAAAAGTCAAAATGGAATTTTCATTGAAGAAGCGAAAGAATGAGAAATTTGAGCTGTTGGTCACCTAAATCTTAGACTCATTGTATTGGAGATCCCATCTCCAAAAGTCGTTTGACAGCCATGAAATGTTCCATCACTACCACTACTAAATTAGAATGACAGCAAAGGGATGGAAAAATAATGAAAAATTAACAAAAATAGAATACCAAAAGTCTTCATAGACAAAAAAGTGTAAAAGTGGTATACAAGGAAAAGAGGATTGAAAGAAAACGGGAAAGAAGAAAACGCAAATAGACACGCCTTAAAAAAACGGATTTAAAATATGACAGGAATAAGGAAAATAAAATACAAAACAATAAGGAAATAAGTGACAATTACCGAAAGAAAAAACCAGGCAAGTAAGAATAGAGCATGGTGGAACTAGGAAGTCAAGAAAGCCACAAAACAAAAAAGAAACTATGAAAAACAGAATAAGAACAATCAAGCTACATGTCAAGCTTATAAACACCAAAAGAATGACGTAAAGAAAATAATGATAGAAAACAAACAAAAATCATCAGAAGAATTTGAAAATCAACTGAGAACAAATAGCAAAGAAAATCAGAAACAAAAACTGTTAAAAATAAACCAGAGTAAATAAAGATTGCACCAAGTTAAAAGCAAAAGATAAAGAAATACTAACAGAACTAATTCGAAATAACAGAAAGAGGTACCTAAGGCAGTATTATCAGTCCATTACTATGTATTTGTTCATAATGTTGATGATATTCAAGAATGCTAGACCAATATTAAAAAGTTTCTGGTTGAGTATAGAAGAGTTGTCTGTGCATTTGCACATGACGTGTTACTCTTGACGAATTCTAAGAAGAACTTTAGAATATGGTCTGAAGTATTAGCGACACAAAACCACGGAAAAAAATTCAAATTGTTTTTAAAAATAATGCAAACATTAGACTTATTTTATTCAATTTACCTTAAATCATTAGGGTATTTATTACTAAGCTTTTTTTACGAAACTCATTATTATACTGTGCTAACGATCGGTAAGGTTATTATTTTTTGTTACTTTTATGAATATACAAACCTTAAACTAACGGTAAAAGCGCCTGTCGTCGGGATGAAAAACACATTGCCAGAAATATCACATCTATAAAAACGAGAACTTTCTATGATTGCAGTAAAAGATCCTAATCTTACTGTAAAATAATTTCAGAACTTCTTGTAAAGGCACAGAAAGAAGCCGTAAACATTTTAGAGATTCCTTTATATTTTTGAAGTCCTCGATCTCTCGATACTTTCCAGATGTCCCCGTTCGTTTTATCCCAGATGACACTTTTGGAATTTATTATATCTATAATAAAATAAAAGTAAAGACCTTTTAAGCAAAGAAAGTTTTGCTAAGTTTGTAAATACTCATTCCTTGTTTCCAACTTGGAAACGGGCATATGGAACAAGTTGATAACTATAAATCAGTTGAAAACATCATTAATGCTAAAGATCAATTGAGCAGTAGAATACAAAATGAACAACGAAGCATAGCAGAATAAATTCTTTGGTCACAAAGTGATACTATGGCTCGGATTTATATGCTCTTAATATATGCTAATATATGCATGCAACTATGCACTGTAAAATTCTCTGAATTCGGTTATATAACTTCGAAGGGTAACTGCAATGGATTGTTTTTCTTTGACCATGTTTACACCTCTATATTTTAAGATAAAATTAACAGTTGCAAGTAGTATTTGGTTTTTTCCAAGCAGGCCTGTTCCTAATGATTGTTCCCCTTCACTTTGTGCCCAGTACAGGGGGTACCTTTTAAAAGGATGCTCACATGTGCAGAAGCTAAATATTTATTTCTATAAAAAACTAATTACATTGCAAATTCCCATAAAAGGTATTAAAACCACAATTTTAAAAGAAACATCTTTATTTGTTTAAAGCAGTCATAAAACGATAATAAATCATCTTAAAAGTAAAAACCAACTTAGAATTGTCATATAAAGAGCAAATACCTGAAAATAATCTTGTCGCCTCAAAGTAGCTTAATGAGATGCCTTATTACTGTAAAAATAAGCTGCCCGACTTAACCCTTTAAGCACATTGTAGTATTTATTGAACTGCATTTTAAAAGGAAAAAGAATTATGAATTTTAAAACGGAAAGCACCAAAAAGGTATAACATATCTATGCCTAAAAATCAAAATTTTCAAAAACATTCATGCATTTATAAAAATGGCTAAAATATGCATTTACATAGACTTTCAAGTTTGCATATTTCATACATGCAAGAAAAACATGCAAATGCTTAGAAATCCTAGCCCTAGTTATAACAAAGGCAAGTACTACTATAGGAAGGAAAAATATGAAACATTGATGTAGATTAAATGGCAGTAAAAATCATTAACTCTTTGTCTCTCAGAACCAATAAAAAAATAGCTCCTTGACTACCAGCAGTACTTTTAGGCCCTCTACATAATTTTGGTCATAGAAGCACTTATTGCTAGCGATTATTGTATTTGATTATACGTAGAAAAATCGACAATTTGAAAAAGGTTGAGGTAACACAAAACAAAAACGAGAACTTTTCTAATATTTCAGATTCAGAACCAAAGCGTAAATGGGTTGCAAAAGATAAAGTAATAAATATACCTGAATACAAGCATTCAAAAGGAATAAATATCGATGAATTTGTTTCTTGTGACAATGCCAGCGATATTGTTCTAAAACTCTTAGGAAGGAACATAGAACAGATAAAATTCCAAAGTAACTTATACAGTATACGCCACACAAAAAGGGCAGAAATTTACAATTGTCTGAGAAAGAGCTCATAGATAGTATTTATACGTATTAAGTTTTTTATGGGCTACCACCTGTTGCGTATCCTTAGGCCCTTAGTCACTACTGAGCCACACCTAAAGATTTACAAGTACCTTTGATTGCAGATACCATAACAAGAAATAGCTTATTAGAGACAAACAACAAAGACAAACTATACAAAATTAGGTCATTAATGGAAATTTGAAATCAATTTTCAATTTTATATTTTGGCACAAGAGAACTGAATATCGATGAATCCATGATACGATATAAAGCAATATAATCCCATGAAGCAAATGAAAAAAAGGTTGTAAACCATGGTTTTAGCCAACCAGCATGGATTTGTTAAGAAATTTGATGTGCACCAAGACAAAACTGCTCAATTAAATGTAAAATATGAATAGTGTAAATTAGGTGAAAAAATTGTATTATTTTTAATGGAAGAAGAGTTAGGCAAAGGATTTATTTTGATAATTTTTTTAATTCTATAAAATTATTGAAAAAGTTAAAGCTAGAAAATCCTTTAGCATGTGGTAGCCTTAGAACTAACAGAATTGGAACACTAAGATAGTTAGCAAAGGACAAAAAATTAAAAAGAACTGATTTTGATGATTGAATATTAAACACAGAAATACCACACCTCAAATGGAAGGATAATAAAATCCTGACATTATCTTCTAATTTTCACGGAAACGAGATCGCTGAAATAGACAGAAAGAACACGGATGGGACAACTATAAAAGTACTTGCGCATTGATCGCAAGACAAAGAAGGAATGGAATCGTTTTTTCTGGAGTTTTTTAGAGATCGCCTTTGTCAAAGAATATGTTGTTCGAAAACAACTCCAAATGGATGAATGTAAAAGCTTATTAGAGTTTCGAAGGGAGGTAGCTTTATGATTCATAAAAATGTCTAAAAAAAAGGGCAGGAAAAGCTCATCGATAAATTAACAGCCTGCGTCTAAAAAACAACAATACAACTGCAGTGTTGCTAAAAGTATTAATTATATTAGGTAATTCCGGAATTCATTGGGTTCGGTTTGAACAACGTCGTGGAAGACGTGAAATGTGCAGTGCTAAACAAATCCAATCAATACCTCATTCCGTAGAAGTATGTATGGAGTTTCCTTATGCGTAAACAAAAGAATAAATTGCTTTGCTGAGTACCATGAAGTACATGCATAAATTATTGTAAATATTTTACAATATACTTAATATTTACTTTTGGAAAATTATTTATTATACATGTACAGCAAATATTAAAGTTTGAGGTTAAAATTCTAGAATGTTTCCGATTCTACCAACGGTACCTTTTGATACCACGTTCAGAAAATCTAAAAATTGATAATGTGAGCAAAATAACATAAAACTAAATTCACTTGTAATAAAAGAGCATGTTACAAAAAGAAAAGATTATAGTTTGTTGAAAAAAAAGAGGTCTGGTATTTAACGAGGGATGTAATTTGCAGTACTCTGCGGTACGACTGGTAGATAAAGAGTTAAAGGAAAAAAAACCATCGTAGTTTGGGCGTTTAGAGAGAATGGGAAACAAAAATAAACAAGAACATGAAACTGTGAATGAATGTATTGCAGCCTTAAAATTCTTGCTAAAACATGCGACTTCCACAATTACTTAGATCAAGCCTCGAGGGACAAGCTAGTCCACGGAATCAAAAGTGAAAACATGCAAAGATGATTCTTGAACGAAGATGACAAAATTACGTTTGAGAATGCCTTATACAAACTCGGAATTTGAAAGCTGCAGAAAAACCAGCTCGATTGCTACAAACGGAGCAGTAGTATCCACAAAGTTAATAAAAGTTTAAAAATGAAAATTGAAAAGTATCAACTTGTGAAACAATCTGTGTTCTGGTTCGGGGTCGAGTCAGTCAAAGGACCCAAGTAGTAGGTAGTTTTCAGTCCAGTGGTCGCAGTCAATAGGTATGTACAACGTTTCTGATGTGGAAGAAGTCATGATCCGGAGAAATGTCTAGCTTGAAACTGGGAGTGTTTCATCTGCAAGCAAAAGGGGCGTACGATGTCGTAACAAGAATGTCGTCAGGGTAGAAATAAGCAGTGATTAGTCAGTCCTCAAACGAAGAGATAAATGTCAGTGTAATCCTTTGTGATAAAGTAGAATTAGTTAATACTACAGATGCTTCGGGTAACAATTAATACAATTACAATAAATATAAGTGTACAAATTGCAAGCAGACTACCGTCGCGTCCCCATCATCCTCCGCCAAACCTCCGGATCCAGGACTAGGTACTCCTCTAGATTGCGTTTTTCTATGCTTCGTTTTATGTCAACGTCTCAAGATCATCGCGGTTTACCTTTTTTCGATTTCCAGGTGGTCTCCACTGGTAGATTTTTCTTGGCAATAGTTCTGGCATTTGCAACACGTGGCCAAACCATTTCAGGCCCCTTTTCTCAATTATTTCTACAATTGTCTCTCCAGCATTCATGATCGTTCTTACTTTGTCATTTGTCTTCTCTTCTAATCTGGATATTCGCTCACTTCTTCTTAAATAGTCCATTTCAACTGCGTCCTTAGATCAGCACTTAACATCCACACTTCTAAACCGTAGCACAGCACCGACTCTGCTGTTACGCGACCTATTCGCTTCTTATTTTTATTGGACGGATTGTGGTCTCACCAGAGTGAGTTGAGACATCTCAGAACGCTACGACTTGGCTGGATTCGTTCTTTTATCTCGGTTTGACCCAATCCGTTTCTATTGATGTAGGCCCCCAAGTACTTGAATTTTTTGACTTGCCTAATCTCCACACCATCACTGATCAGTATCTCAGAACTGGCGTCGGTATTAACTGCCAAATAAATGGTATTTAAAATGAGAATAGTCGTAATGACTAATAATTTTGTATTTGGACGCATGTTTACACTCCTTACAGACCATCAGCCTAATTTAGCCGCATCACATATAGAACGTTGGGCGCGAGAGTTGTCAATGTATTTCTATGGTATTAAATATTGTAAAGTTAGCGACATTGCTCATACAGATATGTTATCTCGTCTACCATTACAAACATCATTTAATTCAGTAGAATTTATATTTTTTTTATGACCAAGATTCCTTTAATTCGTCTACGCTAGATATTGAGAAGGCACTAAGGAATGATAAAACCTTGTGAAGAGTTGTAGAGCTAATAAGGAGAAGATGGCCAAATCATGTTGGTGATTTTGGATTAAAATTATCAATAGAAAATGGATGTCTTCTTATAATTTCAGACAAGGCGTGTTGTTAGAACTGTTGCACAATCAACACATTGACATAGTTCGAATGAGATTATTAGTTAGAAGTGAAGTCTGGTGGCCTTTAATTGACGATGATATTGAACAACATGTGAATGGATATGAATGACAGTTGTCAAATACATCACCCTAAACCAGATTCTGTACCAGCTACTCTATGGCCTAAAACAACTAAAACCTTCCAGAAGGTTTTTTACAAAAACATGAGTATTATTTTTTGCTTATTGTTGATAATTATTGTAAGTGGTTGATTCACATATAATGACAAATGATACAAATGCCAAAAAGGCTATTGAGAAGTTAAAAATTACATTTATTAATTTTGGTTTATCTGAAGAACTTCTCTCTGAATCCAATTTAGAAAAGCAATTATACAACCCGCAAAAGAAAACTGTGCTCACATTACAACATCAAATTGATAATTTTTTATTTTCACTTAAAAATACACCACATAGTATTTCTAAAACTAGTCCAGATGAAATAATGTTAAGCAGGAAACCAATAACTAAGTTAGATCTGTTAAAACCATCTAATATCAAAGGAAACAAAAAAGAGCTAGAATCAGTCAACAAGAAAAGGCTGTAAAACAGGGTTTTGGCATATTTAGTTGGAAGAGATGTTCCTCGGTGGAAAGAAATGAAGATTTGTAAAGTAATAAGTAAGGTTACTTACTTTAAATGCATGCTGATCATCTCAAACCATCACATTTGCCTACCTTTCTATTCCAGAATCCTTTTCCATAACAACACCTACAACAAGTCCAAAACCTTATGTAATTGAACCCCATCATACACCTCAGATTGAACCCCAATCTCTGTTAAGTAATACTCCTAAGATAACCATGCGTCGCGTCGTTCAAATAGAATGTCATATGTCATTTAATCATAGAAACATATAGGATTCAACAACGCGTCAAAACTGTAAACATTTATTATCAAAATTCATCCTCTGTTCGTCAAACGTTCCACAAGCTATGTAATCTTTTTAGTCCACATAACCGACCTACCGAGAGCGCAATTCAGCAACTAATCACAAAACTTGACAAAACCGATTCAGTTTCGGTTTTCGGTTCGGTCCAACGAAACTACTGCTGCTCTTGCGGAAAGTGTGCATGAGAACGGAAACCTCTCGGTTTTTCGTTGTTCACATGTGACTTCAATCTCGCGAATTCTACAGGAAAACCTGGGCCTTGATCCATACAAAATTCAATTGACTCAAGAACTAAAACAACAAGACTACGGCAATCGTCAGACGTTCGCTGACTGGATCTTAGATCAGTTGGAAACGGATCCCAATTTTGGCGAAAAAATAATCTTCAGCGACGAAGTGCAATTTTGACGTAATGGTTTCGTTAAGAAGCAAAATTGTCAATCCACAACAGTTACAGGAGCTTCCTTTGCATTCAGAGAAACTCACAGTCTAGTGTGGATTTTGGCCGGGTCGTAAATCTTCCGAGACGCGAGAGGAAACACGGTGAATGTCAACGATGAGAGATATCGAGAGATGTTAACAAATTTCTTTTGGCCTCAATAATTTGGATAATATGAACATGTGCGGTTCCAGCAAGATGGTACAACGTGCCACACAGCGGATAATACAGTACAGTTATTGAGGGAAAAGTTTTCCGGTCGCGTTATTTCTAGAAGATGTGACATCAATTGGTCTGCAAGGTCGTGTGATTTAACTCCCTTAGACTTTTTTCTTTGGGACTACGTTACATCTCTGGTCTATGCCAATAAGCCAGCAACAATTAACGACCTGGAAAACAATATTATTCGAACCATTGCTGAAATCCAACCCGATTTATGCCAAAAAGTCATCGACTCCTGCAATCGACCCTTTAGTATCCAGTTACTTGAAACGCACAGCAAAAAGTAAAGTTTTGAAGAAAACCATGTTCCATAAGAATCTGTTAGTCACCTCCTATTTACCAAATATCTAAAAGTGCTTCATTGAATCTGGATGTCAAGTTTCAATAACATGCATACGAGTAACAAGTTCATCACCTAATCAAGCCCAAAACAATTTTGGGCAATGAAGGGAAGAATGATGAAGATGCAGCTTCAGCTTCGGGGAAAAAAGTAGATTGAACTGTTTGAACGGTCCCGATGGTGAACACTTTCGTTAACTTTGCCATGACCTGCTCAACAAACTCCTATAATGTTTTTTAATTGACTTTTGCTATTTATAAATGCCCTTTTTTATCAAGTCCTTGCATCAGTAAGCTTGTTTGTTGCAACTTGCAAGCGAACGTACTGAAACATAAATGCAGACAGACTCTTAATATGGAAGCAAAAAGGGATCTAAAAAGTTCTAATTATTGTTTGATGATAGTTTCAAATTTTTTTGCGTGACAATAGGTTATTTTGCTACATCAAATAAGTGTGCAGCTGCGGAAACGGATGCAGATCCGCGACACGAGCTAGCACGTGCCCACGTTGTGAACTGCACGCGGCCCCAGTTCACACGCGTGTGCACCCCTTCGTTAATCTACGTAAGCTTTTATTCCTGAATCAGGATAATTTTGGTCATACCACACCCGAAGTGAATAGCATTATTATCTGATGTCAGATGTGAGTAAATTTTAGAAAAAGAAGCTTTTTAAGATAGCGGCAACAAATTTTCATGCAATAAATGTAAATTTTGGGAGAAAGTTTTTGATTTATAAAGCTTTGTTTATATCTGCATTAGAGTTTGCTTTACATTTTATAGAGCGCATAATATACTTGTTATTACCGCTTTTATGTGGTATACATGCGTCATGCAGAGTGGTACGAATAGTAAAATACACTACCCTAAACATTACCGTGAGAAAGTTTCCTTGTTCATAGGAACTAGGAAATGGGTAGAACACCTGCAGCATTAACTTTGTGTGAGCTGAATTAATGTCCAGATTTGTTTGCGATTGTTAGCATTGATTACAGGAAAAAAATAATAACAACGTCGGCTTATTAAAAATTCATAAATACATACTAGGTAAGCAAAACAATGAAGATTTTCAATTTAAATTCTGAAATTCCTTCTTTTAACGAACTTTTCCATAAGTTACGGTTGTAGACATATTTAATATACTCATGTTGAAACCACGTTTTCTTATTTGACCTCAGTTTTCTCACAAGATAAGAAAAGCGATAAAAATGGTTCTCATAGTTTACTAGGACAGCTGGGCGATTCGTTAACTATTATTGACTTTTCATGGTTGGAGTCCCGACTTCTGAATTATTAATTTAGTTCCGGTGTTTCTTCTTAAGACAATTACAAATCCACTTGTATATACAATCTTACATACAATCTCAGGATTCATGGTTGGTGAGACGTCTTCGTCAGGTGGCTCCGGGGGCTATAGAGCACAATTCCGGATTTTTACTTCTGGCACCTGTTTCTTCCGGATATTCCATCCAGGTGCCTCTTCAAGGCGGTTTTTAAGGGATCGCACTCGAGTGTTACAAAATCATATACTTCAATTAACCGTCGTGAATTTAAACGCGTATAAAGAAATTAAAATTATTTCGTCCGTTTTTTTTTCTAAGTAGCAATCTTGGTTAATATTCCAAGTTAAGGTCGTCTGAAATAACAAGGTTGTCGGATTGAGATGACTAATTGCAGGGTTCGGTTCTATTGTAGCAGCGTCAGACGACACTTGGCAGGAAACTACCAATTAGGGCCCTCTTAATTAAGTATTACTACCGTTTTGGATCAGTTTAGTACTGGCCGTAATTTTAATGGGAAAGATAGACGGATGTTTCATCTGGACCTCTTCACAGCTGCTCGTATGTTCTGGTTGTGTGTCATATGGGTGGTTTGGCAGAATTTTAACAGTTTGTTAACACAAAACGCTTTTATTATCTCTACTTATCATGTGTTTGCGTGGGGGTGTTTTTACATCTATCTAGTGGGATTTTAGATATATCGTGTGTGTGTTATATTTTATCTTGCTCCAGATGACTTTTATGTATTTAGAGATTTGTTAAGGGTGTAGAGGAAATATTTACCCTAGTAAGACGTTTGGGGAAGATTAATATTTATTTGTTGTCATTTAACATTTTGTTATCAAAATATTTTGTAGATACTTTGAAGTGCCCGTTTATGCTATCAACAAAACATTTAAAATAAAATTTTCTGATATAGTATATTATTTAAGTTTTGATATTATTTTGATCATTTTTTCTATTTCTTTGATTTAATCCTTTTCTATCGAACATTTTTTTTAAATGCCATCTTTATTTCATTGTTACTTATTTCTGTCAAACTTTCGTTCTAACAAACCTAAATAGTGTTTTAGTACAGAGAAAATTTTGAGTTACTCGTAGATCAATTAAAACAACATTACGGCCTAAATTCCCATTTTGCAATTTGGATTCTGAGAAGACAATCTGTTCCTTTACTAAACGAAATTGATTATCAAATTACTAGGACTCACGCTTCAATAGTCATAAAGGTAACAACTTGTCACCTGCAACATTGTTTTTTTATTCTTAAAACCGAAATTTGTCACATGCTGACAATACCTCTTTTGGGCATGACCTTAATCACTTCGTCCTCATAGCTCGGGCTCAGAAGCCTTGCAAATATCGAGAAGATGCCAATTAATTTGCTTTTGTTTCGAACTACATCCAGGCTGTCGAGATTGGTTGTTTGGAAAATAGGCAATCGATGAAATCAGCGTTTGAAAAAACTTTAAAGAGACCAAAACGAGGCATCTCTCCAACAATGGAAAAGTGTCTTCCTTTCAATTACATAGAGGGAACTATTGCTACTGAACACAAGGATATAAATCTTTTTTCAGAAAAACTTTTCGAATCTTGATCTTCATGCTTCAAAGGTCATTAAACGAGTTACTAACGAATATCAAACTTTTACAGGATATTCTACTCAAAGATTTTTTATATTGGACTCATGTTCATTAACTAACTTTTCATAGTAGATCAAACATTACAATTTTGAGAATTTTATTTCTTTAAGAAAGGAATTTTTTGATTGATGATTGAATTACTTCTTACATTAATCCGACTGATGTTAAAAGTAGAGTAGCTTCTTTTGCTTGTACTGCAGTGAATAAACAAACCCCACAGCTTGTTACTGAAAAACTACTAACTAAGAAGACTATTGAGTATAATCAAGATATTTTATTAAACTTGATCTAACTGGTCAGACAATGATCGTGACTTCTAGGAGTCATGCCATACAATCAAATCTGGACTCTAAAAAGCTTTTGGGGGGACTTTTGACCTATCCTATGAAAGAAATGTCTTATCAACAAGCAAGTACCCTAAAATACGTTCTGAAGAGAATTTGGGAGGTCGCGAGAAAGAGAAATTAAGATTCAAGAAGACTTGGCAATTAACAAATGTATCTACTGATGTCCCTAAGAATTTTCTGCAATTGGAAGATTCTAGAAATTTTCTTGAAACAACAATTTCTAAAAGTTTCAGTCATCATTTTGCATTTTACCAACAACTTAACTTTTGAAATTGAACATTCCATTAAGTAAAAACCTGGTTTCAGTGGAGGTGCTGGAGCTTGAAACTGGAACTGTTAGCAATTTCAGTATTTTGATTTTTTATTATTTTCCCTTTTGAGCTTTTTGATTATTTAGTCTGCAATCAAGCTCTTCTTGCATTATTAGTCAAAAAACAAATTCTATACCTTTTGTTTAACTTACCTTTTTGTCGACTAAGTAACTAACTAACTAACAATGGCATTTATTGGAAAACTTAAATCAATGATTTTTTGAATGGGCGATTCCCATTATACAAAGTGTATTAGAATAATATAGACAAACTTTAGGAAGTACTGGTGCTTCTTTTTAATGGGAATGTTCACTCAGGTGATGAATTTATGAACACACAGAAAGAAGTTAAGGGGAATTGGGTTCAGTGATCGAGAAGATCTTCTCTACGGATCCAGTAACTAGCAGAGATAAACTTGATTCAGACGTTGATGCGCAGTTATACTCAAATGAGCTGGTGCCCCGTCAAACACATATGCTGCCTTAGACCTAGTTACACATCCCCTAACAAAAGTAGCAATTCATTTCTAAGAAAGTTAGTATACATACTGCGCTTCTCGATTAAACCGCAACAGAAGGAAGAATAGACCAATTAAATGATCGTCAACCCAATTTATATTGAGAATGACTTTTTGAAATTCTGTCCACAATATTCATAAAAAGTACTTCGAACGAAATTTGCCTGATCTCTAAAATCCAGGACCTTAACTAAGTTTCTCAAAGTAACATTTTACAAAAGTTTGACGAAAACAAAAATAATGGGACACAAGATGTTCTTTGAACATGATAAGGGTAGTTGCTCCTTCGGGATTCTCCAGACTGTGAAATGATTTATATTCAAATTAATGCAATCTTTCTCGTGCTGTTTTCTAAATGATTTTCAGTTTCGTCTAGAAAAACTCCTTCTACTTGTAGGGTACGTACCGTACGTTGTGTCCAAAAAGATGAGAAGATTCTTCAAAACTATACATAAATGAGAATGAAGATTTTCAAAAGTCTGGTACTCGTAATTAGGCACTTGCCGGTTGGGATCAAGGCGCATAGCTTCATGTGTATCGTCATTTTCTAGCCCATATTACATCTTGGTATTTATAAACGGCATGCATAGGGTATAACACATTTGCCATTATTTTTCGAAGCCCACGATAGGCTAATTTGATAAAAAAAATCATTTTCTAACGCATTTAATTCTTCTAAACCGACAACTTTTGGTATCTTATGTATGCATGTATTCGATTCATTTCAAAAGAATTTTGATATCACTACAAAGCGCATCAAGAATTATAGAACTGTTCCAAATCTTATTCCAATTATCTTTTATCATATTGATTTTGACACACAAGCAATTTTTCTAAGAACTCTAGCACTTTGTATCTCGAAAACGGCTAGAACAGATGCTTTACTTAAAATATGCTCGTTAATCACTCTTTGAAGTTTATTCACGTTATTGTGGTACACCTTGTATAAATCAAGGTAAGGGGATTAAAGCTCTTTGTCTGCAAGCATCTCCGGACCTACGAAATGTGTCATAACAAACAAGGGTTGGCTTGAGGAATCGCAGTTGCCCTTTGGCTATCTCTGATATAAATTATTTTCTCACATGCGAACTATGCAAGAACTGTGGTTCATATGTCTTACTTCATTTGGGCATTCATATATAATACAAAATACATAATACGAAATCATCGTCAAGTAGCAGTTTTATAAAATTTAGTCTTTGAAGAAGTCCTTTCGTTAACTGAAACTTGATCGTTTCTTATGCAGATCTTTCTAACCAAAGTCAAATGTCATTTTCAATTCCATGACTTTGACTTTCCATTCCAGAGAAGAATTCCAAAAGAGGACCGGCACAAGAATTTGCAAATGTGACAACAAACGTTGCCAAATTTAAATTTTGCTTGGATAAATAAAACAAATAAAAATATCCAAAAAAAAATACTTAGTTGTAGAGGCTTTCCCGGGCCGGGTTTTTTAGTCGGGCTTTTACGCGACCCGGCCCAAAGCTCGGGTTCATGTCAGACCAAGCTTCAGTTTAAGAATTTGTCGGGCTTTTCGGACCTGAGCTGCTTCCGGTCAATCAAGCCATTTGGGTCTCTCGGACATGCCGGCCCTGTCGGCAAACAGACAATTTTCGTCGTTCATGAATGAGTCGTTCACAATGAACGACTCACTTAAATGAGCGGTAAACATACGACTCTTTTCGATTGAACGGTTCGTTCATTTGTTTATTCAGTTCAGTAGCACATAAGTGCATTTAAAGTTCGTACTGACTCTACCGAGGAGTGGGGAATGAACGAACGAAGAAACAGTGAACTGTGTATTTGAACTTACCCAGTTCAATGCAAGAAAGTGACGATTCTCTTTTGAACGAGATAGTGCATACATGCTCGGAAAGTAGAAAAGCATGTTGAATTTCCGAGAGCAATACAAGTTTAGTGTATTTATTAGTGATTATCGAAGTATAATATTTTCTAAGGATTATT
>VTPC01091231.1:50278-72683 GCA_011009095.1 Ignelater luminosus | reverse complement strand
ATTTATTAGTGATTATCGAAGTATAATATTTTCTAAGGATTATTAAATAAATAAAACACTTCATTTCTATTTTCTAAGGAGTAGAAAAATCTAATAGAGTAGAGATCTTGAGAATTGACTAAACATTATTCAATAATTTAGGTGAGAATGATACCGCACCTATCGTACATTTCTACAGTAGTATGTATGAAACGTGCGTGCTTACACAATCAGTTCAAATGAACGACTCTTTAAAATGAGTTAAACGAATTGGAACTGGCACGGTAAAAAGAGTCGTATGTCCCATGACTACACCGAACCGGAAATCTTCTTTACTGACACGAACGAACCATTTTTATCCTGAACCGCATCGGAGCATCTTCGTACTAACTCGGACAGGCATTATTTTCGTACTGACCCGGACAAAGATTATTTTCATACTTAACCAAAGTGGAGAATTCTTATACTGTTCTTTACGCAACCTTTCCCAAAGCTCGGGTGTAGGTCAGGCCACGCCCCAGTTCAAAGATTTATCGGGGTTTTTGGGCTTACGTTGAGTCAATCGGGCCGTTCGGGCTTGTCAAGCTTGTCGAGTCGCTCTTCGGGTCTCTTCGGCCTATTGGTCCATTTGGGCTTATCGGATCGATTAAAAAGTTACAGGGTTCTTTTCGGACCGCGTCAAGTTTATCCCCAGTCAGAACAGGCCGAGCTAGGCCTGAGAATTTCCATCCGTGCAGAGCTCTACTCAATTGCTCTGTCTTTTAGTGTGACATCCGTGAATTACAATCAGTGTAAAACTTCAAATTGTGCTAGTATGAAGGTCAAGATAATAACTGACGTTGAGGCATTGCTTTGCTTTGATTTATTGTTAAAGTTTAAAATTTTATCTCGATAAAAATCTTTCTTAATTGATGCAATTGCCTTAGAGTAATTATTATTCTTTTATTTATATAATCCAGCAACATTTACATCGTTAGTATTTTTCATGAGCCAATAAGGATTTTTTAATTCATCACCTAAGCTATTTGATTATTAAATCAATTGGGTTTGCAGCTATTAGAATTTCTGTCGCCTTTTTGTTGTAGGCAAGAAAGCTCTACTGCGCTGCTGTTAGTGTAAAGATAAATTCTTCGTATAGAAAACATCTTGTCCAAGAAGCAGTGGAAAGATGGGACAATCATATAGAAAGTTAGGAATCAAATTCAAGATAAGCCAGGAATATAAAAACAAACTATTAAAGAAGGAGAAAATTTTCATAAAAAAGAGATTAGCGGCTCAGAAGTACAGTGAAAGGCAATTAAAGAGTCAAAAAGATTTGTTGCGTAAGTTGCGTGCAGGGTATCTGAAGCCGTCAAATCAAACATTTGTGATGATAGACGATGAGTCCTACTTCATGTTAGATTGAACTGATATTGCCGGAAATAATAGTTACTTTTATAAAGAAGATATTGAAGTAGATTCTGAAGTAATTTATAAAATACACATTTTGGTTTGGCTAGTGATAAGCAGCAAAGGACGATCTGCTCCCTTTATTATTCCTTCAGGACTCAGTGTCGATCAAACACTATATTCAGAAGACGTACCGTTTATACGAAAACATCACAATGATGGAAATTATATATCTTGTGGGCAGACATAGCGACGACACACTACGCACACAGTACTCTAGCCATAACTATATGAGAAGTACCATATTAACATTATTCCTAATGCTGCCTAATATTTACACAAAAAAAGGCAACACAAATAGGGAATCATAAACAGCTGATGCACTTCAAAATGCTCTTGAAGCAGTGAAAAACGGTACAAGGGGAATAAATGAAGCAGCAAGAAATTCTAGAATACCCCCAAGTACTTTGAAACGGGGAAAGAAGAGCAGGACTCTTGCAAAAGAGAATCATCTAGGCCCAGCTTCTAGTTTAGGGGACGCTGCTAAAACCAAACTACTCTTACATAACAAGAAACTTCAGAAAACTGGATTTTCACCTACTAGAAATGTCGTACGTATCATGGCCTATAATTTGGTGACGAGAATAAATATTAAACATAAAGACTGGCAAAGCAGGTTATGTTTGGCTTAAACAGTCTCTAAGGCGTCATTAAGAGCTATCCATACGCAAATCTGAAGGAGTGTTACTTACTCGTTCACAGAGATTGTTAAATATTACTTTGAACTTCTGGAAAGAACTCTTGCGGAAAACGATTTATTCGATAAACCAGGAAATTTGTACAATATGGACGAAACTGGGGTCCAACTAAATAATAAACCTGGCCGCGTTATTGCAGTAAAGGGTTCCAAAAGTATTTCTGCGATTACTTTGGATGACAAAGGGGAAACCATAAGTGCAATAACGTGTTGTAATGAGGAAGGATTATTTCTTCCGCCTTATTGCATCTTTAAAGGCAAGAATAAAAAAGAAGAATTCTTTGACGGTATGCCATCTGGTTTTACTATTACTATGTCTCAAAGATCTGATGCTAATGTAAACGCTGAAATATTCCTGAAATGGTTAAAAACTTACTTCGTATCTCGAAAGATGCCCGGCAAGGTCCTTTTCATCTTGGTTGAACACAGTTCACACACAACCTCTGTGGAAATGTTAGAATTTGTAGAGGAAAACGATATGAGTGTATTGTGTCTACCAAGTCATACCACACATTATTTGCAGCATCTTCTAAACCCTCAGTCCATTGATTATGCAACATGCAACATAAAAACGAACCCGACAACAAAACTTAACAGCCTACAGTTTGGAGAATCACTACATAGTTGGAGTAAATCGGCCACCGTTCAACAAAATGAAGGTACCATTGAACAATCACCGCTCATTTACTACTTCGCATTCCTGAAATACTAAAAAGACATTGGGTTTCCCACAACCAAGCACATCCAAAGTAGATTACACTACTACTCCTGTTTGTGCTTCACCAAATAAAAACACTCCTGGAAAACTGTTAGATGAAATCTCTCCCGTTCCCGTTATTTCAGGCATAGCTGCAGCGAAAAAACGCGGAAGGAGTGTAGCAAACATTTTAAAATCACCAGAGAATATTGATAATATTAAGGAACATAAAAACAAAAATATTAAGAAGAGTAGATAGCCATGCCTACAGCGCAACAAGAAACGAGCAAAACAATTCGCAAGAAAAATAAAAACCTCAGTCTGATTCTTCCTTAGACTATGACATCCCAGTTTTAGATGAAAGAGAAGAAAGTGGTGAGGATGACAAGAATGAATGTGCTGGATGTGGAGAAGACTATCTGAAGACAAAAAAAACAAGATTGGATTAAGTGCCTTAGATGCGAACGTTGGATGCGTGCGATTTGTGTGGAAAACATGCCAAAAAGTAAAAATAACTAATTAGATTTGGTCGAACTGTTGTTTCAGTAGATTTTATAAATCGCTTCACACGAATTACACGCTACAGTCCATCGCTCTGTTTATTAATGTAATGAACTTTTGCTTTGGATTTTTTCGTTGTATTAACAACGCGTTGCATAATATTAAACACTGATACATTATTTAATGATCGTGATGAATGGATGATGGATAAATACTAATAAACTTTTTGTTACATCTACTTACTTCCTTTTCAGAATTGATTCTCACCAAAAAATTGATAGTTAAATCTCTTTTGGCTTTGGAGTATCTTAAGTGAACATCCTTTATAAAATAAATTTAAAAATAATAAATATTCGATCTTTTCTGTTAGATGTATATTTCTCAAGTAAAATTAATTGCAGTTTTATGTTTGGACCACTTCGTTAAACACTGCGCTTATTCAGAGGCATATTTGAAAACTTTCCCTATTTTAGTTATTTTACACCACAAGGTTTCCTTGGGGGCGTATCCTACCTATTAAATATCTTGAAGATACCCAAACACATGTAAACCAGAAATATGTATATTTCTGAAACGAGGATGTATCTGCCAGAAAAAAAAATGTGTGACCACACAAGCGTTGTTTTCCGGATGTACATTTATCAAAATAAGGTCCTGCTTTGCATACATGACTATTCTAAGAATTTTTACACTTTAAAGAAGACTTCCCCTTCATGTTTTATTTGAAAATAATTTTAAAATCTAAGAGCACTTTGTAACCTATCAACTAAAGTTACTCAAAAAATTGTGTCTTTTCAATGGTCCTTATAATAAAATAAGGGTGGCAATTCAGATTGCTTCCGCCCTTTTGCAAAACCGAACAAGTGCACTTCAAAGAGACATCCAGACAACACTTGTTTGTGTCCGTCGTATAATACAGATCATAAACCAGTTTTGAAATTTTCAAGTGCACCCAACTAACTTTACTTGATTTATTGTTTTATTACGGGTTGGACGTTTTTCAATTTTCAAACACGAACCATTCAGACAATAAATATGTGAAGATATGAAAGAACATCTGCTTTGGTTCAAGATTTTCTATTTTTACGATTATGACATTTCAAAAGTGGATATTCGGAACAGATTTCGTCGTGCCTCATTCGCACTGTTACCCTGTCATAAATATTTCCTAATTTCAACGGTATCCTAATGAGTGGCAAGGTCCTAAAACATAATACAGTTAGTGATCGGGTCATCTGCCGCTCCGATGTGGCATAAACACCCTCTTTTCGTGTTACATATGTCGCGAGCATGTCTAAGTCAGATGCGCCGCCGGTTTTCAGCTAATAGGTGTAGGTTTAACTCTAACTAGAGGGCTGGTTATAATATTGCCGCCCCATTCCCAGGAGCTAACGCCACCCTTGCCAGGTGATTTCCCATAAGACCATGCACATGTTTGCACATATGCCGTTATGCTACATATGCAGCCTAGCTAACCCATTGTGTGTGTTCTAATTGTTCGTTTAATTTATTTATGATATGAATTTTTGTTTGCAGCTTGCTGTTCTAGTGTGTTATGTGTATTTTATTTGTACATTGCGGCCGTGCAGTTGTTGACAGATTGCACTTTTTAAACAATAGCTGCGAAATAATAACTCCCTTCTCCTCTCCTCATTGTAATCAGAAAGCAACCAAAAGCAAAAAATAATAGATTGCACTGCAGAATAATTTCAAATAAAATATGATGTCTAGTTTTCACAGTATCTCTAAAATATATCAAATTGTTTATTTCTTTTTGTAATGATAAGGTAATATTTTTGTAGTCTTTTGAAACTCTTAACGCAAAAACTTGATACTCCACGCTATTAATCGTAAAGAAACAATAATAAAAACGCAAGCAACATTATACCACATTATTTGAATTGAATTACGTAACGCACATTAATACCAACAACAAAAACAACCTGATAATCAATTATTATGAAATTTAATCTTTTTATGTTTCTATTTTTTCCGTGTTGACGATTAAGATCTAACAAAGTCAGGTAATTAAACAGCCGCACTAAAAAATTAAAGCGTTGGGAGGGTTACCATTATAATGAAAACAACTAATGAAGCCACCACACACGTTTACCTACCCATAAAAGTGGTATTAGTATATAAAACTGATATTGGTTTTTGTAATACTGTGTATGTATTCCATCGAGTAGGAAGGATCTAGTATTTGCATAATTAATATTAACGGCCATTCGGGCACCATACGCTACAGTAATACATACAAACGACTGGTTATCTCAATCATGAGCCGTGCCATTTGCGAGAACCGGCTGTCGATTGCTGACAATCTGCGTTAAAAAATCCATATGGCGCATTTATGACGCCGCCAAACACAACAGGAAGAAGAATAGACACCTCCGTTTGCCGCTGTACTATGGTTTACCGAAAAACAGATGGAAACAAGAAGTTTTCTTGTTACAAAATAAATGAGTTTTTAGCTGGAAAGGACCATATGCAAAACGGAAAGAAAAATTTTTAAATTCTCGAAGAGTCTCAAAGGACTATTACAAACGCAGATGTTGAAATATTTCTGTTTCCAGTTTGCTTTTTTCATAAAATTGTGGTGTTACTGTAAGATAATAAAACAAATACACATAAGCTTACGTAAATATTTTACAAAATGCAATTTTTCAAATTTTTCACTTTTTCTGTGATATTTCTATTCTCTACCGTCTTTTGGTATCAAGTATGGTATGATCAGAGTACTTACTACAATACAATATCATTTACGAGGGACATTAAATAAATAATAATTGGCTGTTCATTAAGTTTATTATTTAGCATTCAAGCAAATCTTGCATTTCACATCGTAAACTTTTTTTACTCGGGGCTCTGGCAGTCTTACGGATGTTGCAAGTGTTGTATTTCCACACCTGATCAAAACTGTACATGATGTTAATTTCTATCGTTTCTTACACGACTATAAAATGTAAATAAGAAAAATTCACAAATATTTCTCAAAATTTCAAAAGTAGGTAAATGATATCTAACTAGACATGTGACTTTAGGTTTATATCCGAAATTAGTACGGACGTCCATGGACGTAAATTGGACTGAACAGTGAGTTTAGTGGACGTCCCTCAGTGGTTCCATATGATTATTTAACAGGACAAAATTATAAATTAATTTGTTTAGAAGTTACACATATGAAAGATTTTGTATATGTATCGAGTGACCTTTATAAATAAATTATCTTCTTCATTAAATGTGGTAAAATTGTATACTAGGTGGTCTAAAAATCATGAAACAGTACTTATATATAGATACACAATTTATTATTATATTTTATATTTCTTCTGGTCCTTTCATTTCTTCACCTGACTCGATTTGGTCTCCTCTTTCTTTTTCAAGATTTTCGAAGTCAGTTACATCGCTTTCTAGCATGTCGCTGACAACGCCATTCCTAGGATATGAGTCGCCCGTGTGTAAAACGATATTCGCCGTCCCTTTCTATTTTTCAAATATCAGTTAACGATGTCTCGAAAGTTTTGGCACAATTTTTGATATTTAATCTAATTTGAGTTATAATAATATTGGTTGTGTTTAATGTCAGTCTCAGTTGTCTTATTCGCCAAGTTGCCTTATGTGCACATCCTTAAGTCAGCCTTGAATAGTCATCACAACATGAAGATAATACAAGTCTATGCCCCCACAACCAAACACGAGGATGAAAACATGCAAATCCTCTACGACAACATTGAGGTGGCTCTAACAAAATCGCATTGACAATACACTTTTATTATAGGCGATTTTAATGCCAAAGTAGGCAAGCAAGTCGACGTGTCCGAAACGGCAATAGGAAAATTCGGTTTGGGCCATAGAAATGAGAGGACAAATGTTAATAGATTTCTTGCACATTATAAATAGCTTCTTTAAAAAGAAACCACAAAAGAATGAACCTGGGTGAGCCCAGATGGGAGGACCAGGAATGAAATAAATTTCTTTATAATCGGAAGCAAACGAAACGTAACGGACAACACAGCACTAAACAAATTTGGAATAAGTAGTGACCATAGAGCGGTGAGAGGAACAGTAAGGATAAACCTAAAAAGCGAAAGAACAAAACTCATACGCCGAGTAAAATCAAGAATAATTATGGCAAATGCCGAAAAACACCTCAGAATACAAGGAATCTGTTACTTCCGCTTTAAACCACCAAATCTCATCTGAAGTCGAAACATTAAACGATACTTTTACCGACGTAGTACTAAATGCACAAACAAATACTGCAATAAACCAGGATCAAGAGAAGACAAACTGAGTAGAAACACTTAAGAATTAATGAAAAGAATAAGACTGAAACAAGAAGAACTTGATAGCAACACAGAGGAAATTAGAAACCTTAACAAAGAAATTTCAAAAGATTTATGAGAAGAAAACTGCCAGAGGGAAAACACGAGATTTTCAAATTAAAGGATAAAAACGGCAATGAAGCAACTGACAATCGCAGATTACTAGAAATAACAAAACAATTTGATGAAGAACTATCTGCGAACCAAATAAAGCAGACAGATGATGACATACCACAGGCAAGAAGCAATAAAGTACTAAATGAAGGTTCCGAAGATCTACCAATTGTAACTATCGAGAAGGTAAGAAGTGCTCTGAAAGAGATGAAAAACAATAAAGCCTCAGGGGAAGATCACAGTTTGATAGACGCTGTCAAGAAAAGAGGCTGCAAGAAATAGTCTCACTGTTTAACTGATGCCTAGAAAATAACAACAATTCTTATTCACAAAAAAAAGGTGATATATCTGATTTAGAAAATTATAGGCCAATCAGTTTGCTTTCTCATTTAAATAAATTATTCACCAAGGTCATAACCAAACGACTGAAACGCAAATTATTAGACTTTTACCAACCCCGTGAGCAGGTTGGATTTAGAAAAGGATATGGGACAAATGACCACCTACACACCATCAAGACCTTGATAGAAAAGTTTGTTGAATACAATAGACAACTTATGCTAACATTTATAGATTTCGAAAAGCTTTCGACACTGTGGAGTTACCAGCAATACTAATAATTGCTACAACAAAGCCAAATAGACTACAGATACACCAAATTGATCCAGCATATAAAGGTACAACAACGCAAAGCTCAATGAATGCACGGAACAGTAAAATATACAGAGAGGAATTAGACAAGGGGATACGATATCCCCCAAACTTTTTACAGCAGTCCTAGAATACGCTTTTAAAAGCTTGAGTTGGGATAACAGGGGCATAAACATTGATGGGGAATATCCGAGTCACCTCCATTTCGCCGACGATATCGTTCTAACTGCTGATAACTTGGGTGATGCGTAACAAATGCTAGCAGAATTAAATGGAGCAACGGAAAACGTTGGTCTAAACATCAACTTCCAAAACTAAGCTCATGACCAACCTGGTAGCGAGTGATAATAAGCAGATCGGTGGAGAAGAAGTTGAACAAACACATGAATACAAGTACCTGGGCACGAAATAAGAGTTGGCAAGGATGACCAAACGTGCAAAATCTATCGCCGCATAGGTTTGGGGTGGGCAGCTTTTGGCAAACTACAAGACGCCTTCAAATCGAACTTACCTATGTGTTTGAAGAGAAAAGAAAAAAAATGCCATATGGCGCCGAAACGCCGACCCTGATCAAACGCTCAGCGAATAAATTAAGAGTGGCACAGATAGAAATGGAAAGGGCTTTGCTGGGAATTAGTAGACGAGACAAAATACCAAATATATACAGATATAAGACAGAGAACAAGAGTAACTGATATCATAGAACGGATAACACAGGCCAAATGGAGGTGGGCAGGTCACATGGCCCGAATGACTGACAACAGACTAGAAGACTAACAACATGGAGACTCGGAGAAGACAAAAGAAGCAGAGGTAGACCACCCACCAGATGAAGTGATGATATAAAGAGAGTGGCGGGTAACTAGATGAATAGTGCTCAAGACAGGAAGATATGAAGGTAACTGGAGGAGGCTTATGTCCAGCAGTGGACGCAAACGGCTGAAGGATAATGATGATGATGAAGTCAGCCTTCCGTGTACTTCATTTGTTCGCAGCTTCGCGGCATCATTGAGCCACCACAGGTGGCTTAGTCAATCAAAACTGGCATTCCTTTCTAGGATGTAGGTTGCACAGTCAGGCTTCGTTCTCTATCCATCAGATCATCTGTAGTTGTTCACTACTCCATTAACGGAGTTGTCTTGATTGCCTCCAGGACGCTTTTGTCTGCGCCATTTGCTGTCACCCCTTTGTACTCCTTTTGACATTTCTGGAAAAAAATATCAAACTAAATCTGCAGCTAAGCCAACTAAGCCAAAGCTTTGTCCATTCTACACTCTCTTTGGCTACATCTCTTTTAGCTTGAGAAAGCTAATCTGGTTATGGTCAAATCTGAACGCACATTAATGGATAGGCCAGGCCTCAGTTTAAAAATTTATTGGGCCGTTTGGTCATGTCGGGCCTGTCGAGCCGTTGAAGCTTGCCGGACCTTCCAGTCCTGTCGGGCTGTTCAAACCTGTCGGACTTTTGAACTTTTCGGCCTTACGGACCTCTCAGATCGTCGGTCCTGTCGCACTGTGGTCGGAAACCAGCAAAAAGCGGCCAAAACTCTAAAAAATAATCTACGCAGAATGAAATTTAAATATATTTATATTTACAACTAAACATTCAAAAATTAGTATTCGTAATTAATTTATGCATATTACAACACATTGTGTTATAAATAGTACTTGAAAGATAGTGCTTTTACAGCATACATATTAAGCCAAATTTTAACCATTACTTTGAAGGTGTGTATCTTGCTAAATTAAAAAAGCGTCAAAATTGCCTACTGTACTCACGAAATAGTCTTTCAAGCACGATGCAATATCATAGTTACTGCAATTTTTAGTATGATTTCAATGAAAAATTCAATGTTGATAGTTAGCTGAACAATGTTCGAGTTTTCTTTATTCATCTTGAAATTTGAAAATGTTATCCCCTGTGGTCCCATGTGAATTTATGTTGTAATATGAGAAAAAGTTTATATTTTTTAAGGAAGTAAAAATCAGCTGCGGAAATTTGCGGGTCTTTTAGTAATCGATAAAAAGAACAAGCAGAAATACATTTAAATTTATCTATTGTTCAAATATTCTGTATATATTCAATTTATTATGCTTTTCGAGTCTTAAACTTGTAGTTAATGTAGAGCGCATTTGTTTTTTTTTCGAAAAAATAGTAAAAGTATAAAAAACAATAGTTATTTTAAAGTGCTAGATGACCGCCCCCGCTCCGCCCCCTGTCTCCCCATAGGTACGCCACTGACCAAACGTTCAAAAATAAACTTTATTAGTCAAAATTGAAGCCCGATACTTTGGTATCGGTGAGCTAATTTTAGAATAAAAAATCTGGGAATGCAAAGCATAACCACAACGAATTGCGTTTTGTTACTTTTTTCAAATTTTGGCGGCTATTTTGACCATGTTCCCGAGGTGATATCAAAAAGATAAAAGTATACGTTTCTCCTATTTTTTTATATAAAATACGATTCTAAAGTAAAAAAAGTTTTTTGAAAATTTTTCAAATTTTGGCGGCCAAAAAAACGAAAACACCACATTGTTTTTAGTTATTGATGTAGAATCCAAATCTGAAGTCAAAACTGCAAAATTTGAAAAAATGCGGACGGATGGACAGACAGACAGACAGACCAAGTTTAAAAAAATCGGTGAGGTACACCTTGTGAATGCCCCTTGTTAAAAACTAAATCGATATCATATATAATATCACTATGTCGACAAAACGCTATTTTCAATCTTGATTATCTCGAAAAGTATTCGAGATATCGAAATACCGATTATATATCTGTAATTAGAAGGAAATTCTAAGTTGATTTCATATATAACATGTCCTGTAAAGTTACGGCAACGTGACAACAGACCAACAGACAGACTATGCCGAAAAATCGTCATTTTCGATCTTGATTATCTCAAAAACTATTCGAGATATCGAAATACCGATTATGTATCTGTAATTAGAAGAAAAGTTTAGGTTGATTTCATATATAACATGTCCTGTAAAGTTACGGCAACATGGCAACAGACCAACAGACAGACTATGTCGAAAAATCGCCATCTTCGATCTTGATTATCTAGAAAACTATTCGAGATATTGAAATACCGATTATGTATCTGTAATCAGGAGAAAATTCTAAATTGATTTCATATACAACATGTGCTGTAAAGTTACGGTAACATGGCAACAGACAGACGGAATATACGAATTCAGATACGATTTTTTTTAAATTTCGTCGATAAAACAAATAAATAAATAAAATAATTTCCATTTTCTCCATCACTTTGGATAGCAGAGACGCCAATAACACTTTATCTACAAAATATTTAAGCAGTTCTGAGAGTTATTTAGTTTTGACCGGTTTTTCGTCAATTCCGACCGGTGTGTGTCGGGCCTTTTGGACTTCTTGGTCCTTCGGGTCTTTTGGGTCTATCGGACCGTTTGAATTTCTCGGACCTGTCGAACTTCTCGAGCTTTTTGGACTTTTAGGCTCTTCGGGCTTCTCTGTTGGGCAATTCGGACTTCTCGGACCATTCAGGTCTCTTGGGTAGTTTAGGCTGTTCGAGCCTGTCGAACCGATCCTGGAATTTTCGCCCCTGCAGGTCTCCTATTATCAGGCCGGGTTTCGTAGAGTTTTCGCTGTTTTTCATTTTACATTCTTACAGGAAATTTAGATTAAAATTTGTTCTCTACCTGCAGTGAGAATTCGTTTCGTCCATTTAAACTTCTGTTTCGCTGTTATGCAGCTTCATCGGTTCCCTTCGTTAATAGGATTAAACTTTGCTTTCCATCAAGTTGCCTGCAATAAACCACTAGCCTACCCAAGAAAGTCACCTTGTAGACTACACTAGTCCACTTACTGCTCTTTCGGCAACAGGCAGCTTGGCTAGTTTTCTTGTGTAAATTTCTTTAAGGAAGCCAATCTAAGGGTAAGATTTTCTGCTCTTCAGCAGACCACTATCAGTGGTGTATTATCTTGACTAATTAACCTTTTGTGCTCTGTACTTTGACAAGTTAAAACCGATTATATGGTCTTTTGCCTGACGATGGTCACAACTTCTTAGCTACAGCTTACCTGTTGAATCTTGTAAGCCCATGCGTTCAGAGCTAACGAGAACTGTTGTCTTGATGCTCTTAAAAAAAGTTCTGGTCCTAAGCAGGTATGTTCTGCTCCTAGTCTGGTGGGTTCATCTGCTTTCTCGTTGCCGTAAATCTAGCTGTGGCTAGGAATCTAGACAAGGTTAACCTCCTTTGTTGTGACAAGCTTTTCCATATGCACTCCTGCATAAGAGAATTTCTTATTCTGGCCATGCAAACCGCTTTTAGTGCCGCCTGACTGTAGCAGCAGTGTATATCTTTTGCTCACATCTTAGAACAGTAGCATGGTGTGGTTTCCCACAGCGAAGCTTTTCTGCACGTGTAGGTTTCCCAGGTAAATGCTTGCTCCCGGTGATTGCCCGTCATGCATACCTGATCTATTCATATCGAAAACAGATCGCTAGTCCGTGTTACCCGTGTTTTGAATGCCTATATGATGTGCTACACAATCCCCCAGCTAGAACAGAATTTGCTCATCTATTACACAGATAGATCCAAGATAGATGACAGAGCTAGTATGACCCTTATTATAAACTAGCAAAATCGCTAGGCACTAGTGTAATTTAACTTTGAAGCAAAAATTTATTTGCATCATAGGATGCAGAAGGAAACAGCTGAAAGATACCAAGATCTATTAGACAGCCAAGCAGCTTTAAAAGCTTTTATTTAGTTCTTACACTTTTAAGTTCCAAGCAGTCCCTAAACCAACTGGAAAAGGGTAATAGCTAGCTAATAGCAGTTATTGTTAAGTGTCTAAAGTTCTAAACAAGGACTATATAAATAAATTTTGGTCATTTAAATTGTCAGTTGGTTTCTGGCCGGCAAAGGTCAACAACAGTTTCTCATGCTTTGGGCAGAATTGCAACAAACTATATAGCCCAGAAATGTTTTTTTCAAAATTACTAAGATTAAGTTCCTTAATAATTTACTACATCCTGTTATTTAAATGGTCACTAATAATAATCGGTAATTGATATCATTTACTTCAACTGAGTATAGCGATCTCGTTAGAAAATGCTTTTAGGAATATTTTATGAGAGGCTGGATTTCATTCAGAAAGTACAGCCAAAGCCTCTGGCTGTGAAGCTCCAGACGTACAAACCGAATAATATTCATGCACTACTAGTTGATTTTTAAAGCTTGGATTTTCTGAGTCTTTTGGCGCTGAATACCATTTCAGAATTCCTACCTGCAGACTGTAATACAGATTGAGCAGTCCCAAAGAAACAGGTTTTACTAATTTGGAATTAAATCCTCTGGCACATTCGATGAATATTTTTTGGAGTCCGCAGCTGTAAGCATTACTTAAAAAACTAGAACGCGTCAAGGAGGAATTCCGCAACACGCTGCAGAGTGATGTGGAGGACGCTGCGTCAGGAACTGGAGGAAAGAGAGTTTCATCGAAAAAGAAACACAGCAAGCATGCCACCGATATTAATTACCAAGAAGTTCTTTTAGCTCACTTTTTCATTTTTGCCTTTGCATTGCTTTAGCTTGATATACTTTACTTTGATACTTAATTGGATTTATTCACTTGCCTTTGTTTACTTTGTTCCGCCTCTTTCTTATGCTATGACTTGCGTTATTACTGAATTCATAAAATATTCCAAGAGCTCTTTGATGTACCGAAAGATTTTACACAGAGAAAGATGTGTGTTCCGTGTTTTGTGGGACACAGGGTATGCACATAAAAAAGGGCAATTTGTAAAGTAACAAAGTGATGAATTTTCTTTTTTTGTTTACAATTAGCAGACTATAAATTTTAAGAAATAGAAACTAACATTTGATCTAAATTCCACTGACGATTATTCAGATAATTTCAAGTAAACATTAATGTAGTTTTTTTACACGGCAGTTATAAATCAAATCGCAGGATGATGATTCCTTTGTGTTTTCACTCTGTTAATTCAATTAGATAAAAATGTTTTTAAAAAGTACATATTATTTAAATTATGTATTTCCTGTCAGATGTCACGGTGTGATTCAGGCATAAAGCACACTGCACAAAGATTACTCCAAAAGATTACAAGATTTTGTGAATGAATATGTTATTATCATTATTATTTTGTTCGTTGTAATAATGAATGGACGTCGCGACTGCTGGAACGAAGTTCCGTTGTAAACTCTTTTGCACTGTTGTCATTAGAGCCATTAAACAAACAGAACACACATACCTTTGCAT
Source organism: Ignelater luminosus (assembly GCA_011009095.1). Lineage (NCBI taxonomy): Eukaryota > Metazoa > Arthropoda > Insecta > Coleoptera > Elateridae > Ignelater > Ignelater luminosus. The sequence goes on along the minus strand of VTPC01091231.1, from coordinate 57,999 downwards.
ACACAGTAAATTAGCGAAAATCGTCTTTGTCTGCATGCACATAGTATGTAGTTCAGTTCGTGACTTTTTTTAGACAATTAAATTAATTAAGATCTAAATTTAATTTTGATAAAAGTTCTTTAGTTAAATTTGAAATTGTTATGATATTTAATATAATAAAAAAATAAAGACGAGAAAGCAGATGCAGATTCAAAAATTGGAGCTTAGTGATGAGAACAGTAAATATTGAAATTAATTTAAATGTAAGAGTTAAGGGTCGTTAAAGCAATCGCGTTTCAAGTACTAACAGACCACACTAAAAGGGTTAAGTACCTTCACAGATTCTTCACAATCAGCTAGTACAGAAGCTAAATTTAACATTGCATCTAGTGATTGAGATTACTTAGGACAACATTTTATTACTCAAATCTAACACTAAGATTCAGTTATTGCTTGATAGCAAATGCGGGTTAATCCATCAAGTGATCAAAAACAATTTCACTGTACATAAATTAAGCCAATCCACTAGTAATAAGCAGGCAGCTACTCATAATAGAGACTGATTGCTCTAAAGCCAAAGTCATAACATAAGGACAGACTATGTTGCCAAAGTCGGGATGATCAAGCAGTAAAAGCAATTGAAGTGATCTAAGAGAGGGCTGACAAAAACTAAGAAGGCAAGATCAAGATTCGTGGTTTACCACCTATCCCTGACAAAAAGTAGTTGCCAGTTGAAACGTAGTTTTTCCATCATCTACGTAATAGGGAATGAGTTCTTCTTCTTTTTCTTTTCTTAGCCGTTATCTATCCTGTGGGTATAGGCCTCTCTATAAGTTTTCCATTTTTGTCTATTTTGAGCGATTTCAACCCATTTTAGTCCTGCAGTTCGTTTAATGTCGTCTGCTCAACATATCTGAAGACGACCTACGTTTCTGCGTTCTTCCTATGATCTCCATCTCATCATTTTACTGTTCCATTTATCTGTCTGTCTGTCTCCATAAAAGTTCTCCGTTGCTTGCAGCGTCTTCCGTCTGTCATTAACTATCTCTCCGTTTTTGTTTTTCAGTTTGGTGATTACTTTTTTTGGTCTTGTATTTCATCTGAAGACGTTCATGCCTTTGTTCTCCTCTAGTATTGCTTGTGCTGTTCTAGTGTTGTGTTGCTTTATGTCTTCTTTTGCCATTTTTCTCACTGTCTTGTTTATTTCAGCGTATTCTACTGTTTATCTTTTGCCTTGAGTTATTAGTTCTTTACGTCTTGCTAATAATTCTTTAGTTTTATTACTAAGCTTTTCCGCTATCTTCTATGTTGCTTGGTATGGTTTTGCTGCTTTCTGTATTATTTCAATTATGTGGTAGTTTTATTGGTCGATTGTAATCTCTGTCGCTTCTTTTAAAGTTTGAAAATTGGAAATAATTTTTTGTTCTGAGTTTTCTTGGTCTTCTTTGAGTTTTTGTCGGTCTATTTGATCAGTTTTCCTTTTTCCCATTTTTTTTTCTAGTTTCGTGCATTTTGATTTTACATCTGACAAGCCGGTGGTCGCTTCCCACGCTGATTTTGTTTAGTACTTCTACATTTTGAACTGTATGAGAGTGACTGCACAATATATAATCGATCTGATTTTTTGTTTTTCCATCAGGGCTGACCCATGTCCATTTTCTGTTGCCTCTTTTGAAAGAACGTATTCATATTGAATGGTTTCCGTTGTTCTAAGAAGTTCATCATCATAGTGCTTCTTGGATTTCTCATTCCCAGCCCGTGTATTCCTATGTCATTTTCGGTCGTTGCTTTATTTCATTCCAATTTTACAGTTAGAGTCTCTCATCACAAAGTTGTGTGTTGCTGTATCCTTTGAGACTTTCTGATACTTTCTCGTAAAACTGTCACTTTTTCGTCTTCGTACGAGCTGGTTGGGGCGTAAGCTTGTATTGTCTTAATGGTTGTTAATTTGTTTAAGCGTAGTTTAACGTATATGACTCTGTCGGAAGTTGCTTGTAGTGTCTCGATGTTTTTTAGTCGGTTTTTGTTGATTAGTAATCAACACTATCGCCGTTGTTCCCTTTATAATACAGTAGGTTTCCTGACTGAAGCGCAATACATTCTTCTTTTCTTCTCCTAGTCTCGCATATTCCTAGGATGTTCCATTTTATTAAGTTTAGTTCTTATTCCAGTTCTTCCAATCTTTCTGCTGACGCAATAGATCGCACATTATAAGTAGCCAAGTTCATCATCGTTTGGCAGCCTGGTCCAACCTGGGTATTCTTAGCTCGCTCTGCCGTTTCACCTCTCTGAGGCTTTTTGGCTGCTGGCACTGAGGGCCTTTTCTTCTTGTTGTCGTCATATAGAGGTATTGGCCGGACGGATTGGTGAGGAGGTAATCAGCCGCTCCTGACATGGAATGCAGAAGCTGTTTGCAGCCGCCCATTTTGTATCACACGCTGCAGTACCTCTTGGTCCGCGGGAGATATTTCATTTCCCTCCTACCACCCATATCTGGGAGGCATTCTCCTATCCGTCACCTGGGGACGCGCGCTCTAGGAGTTACAGATTTTCCCGAGAGAGGGAGTGAGTTATGTAGGCTAAGACTGGCCAAAAATCAAAATTCGTTCAACAGATCTGTTAGTCAATATCATAGAATATTTCTTTGAATTGAGCTGTTAGGCATAATTACCTCAAAGCATCAGTGGCAAATCTATAATGGAACTAATGAAACTAAGTTTTAGATTCCAACTCAATGGGGCTTCATTGAGACTGTTGTGCAGAATGTCTACGAAATATCCTTCCAATTCAGAAATCTTTAACCATCAGAAAAGTTACAATTGTTATCTTGTATTTTTTACAGCTCGCCTATTAAAATGAAGAAACAGAAAACATAATAAACCAGATATGTACATAACGATACTATTAGTAGTGTAACTTCAGATTTGTGCCCCGGGGGAAAGATTATCTTGGCAACTCTATTTGTCTATGGACACTATTGAATTGGATCCCAGAAATGATAACACTAAAAAGTGAAAAAAGTTTCAATCGAATTGAATTCAATACGTGCCAACTACCAATTTACAAGCAAAAAGGTTGCTGCTATTGAATCCCGATCTTTGGAATACTTTTGTAATACGACTTTACTGTTTATTTGTTCGATCGAGTAGTTTTTGTTTTATTCTTCAAAGGTTGCTAACCCATTATTCATGACTTCTGTAGCTTCGTATCTATTCTATCTGATTATATTCCATCATGATTCATGATTGACTCACTATGATAGTCCAAAGATCAAATTGGAACTTTCAACACTACGTATATTTTATTCTTCTGAGAAGTCTAGCAAGTACGTCACACAGCGATTTGCAGTTCTGAGTATTCTAGCTTTGTAGATCATTGAGTTCTTGCTGTTTTACCTTCCTAGGGAGTTTTGAATTATTGAGAGAATCCACATTTTTGCTCAATCATAGTTTCTGTACATTTCCTAAATTAAATGGACAGGCATTTATAAATTTGCAAGTTCCAAGAGACTTTGTAGAGCTCCGGGTTCTTGCAATTTTATTTTTGAATTCTTTGGGAGTTTACGCTTTTGCGGAATCCAAATTTTTGTAGACTAGCTGGGTTAAATGGACGTACAAGTGTTTGCAAATTACGAGTTATTCTGGGTCTCCGAGTTCTAATTTTAACCAGGCCCTAAGTCCATTCGAACGTTCAGGTTCTTTTCTTGGTAATTCTAGAATTAGACATCTACTAACAGAAGAAAGAAAATTTCCATGTGGAAGCCTTGGATTCAACTTTTTATTAAAAATCCAATACTCTGTGAATTATTCAAAGAATATAAATTTCAGGCCTCCAAAAATATTGATCCGGTATTACACAGTGTAGACTAGAACATGGTTCTAATGGCAACTTCATGATATTATTGATGTCAGACATTCTTGAAGCGCTGATATAGTCGCAACCTAAACAACATTTGATTGAAGAAGAAACTGATTTATCCAAAAAGCACAAGGTAGGAAATAATAGGATAACCAACTGTCGACATCATCACAACCAAGAGCCAAAACCAGCTAGCAGATGATTTGGCCAGAACTTAAGCAATCTTTGATTGGAGCAAATGCATAATAAGTAGAAAACTAAACTGTTTTGAGCAAAATTGCTTGACGGATAATTAGTCGCAAGCTTAGGGAAGACAATAATTTCCCATTGGGCAAGAAGACAGCCAGTACACGTATGAACGGGAAAATTCACGCCCTGAGAAGGCAAATAACTTTTCAGTTGCTGACAACATTGTTTGTTCCATTCTGCATTTTGAGCTACGAATGATCATGACTGGAACTCAATGAAGACCAAGTTCAACAGATGGCAAAACAGCGTTTAAGCTTCTTATTCAAGGACAAGGCTATCTTCCTGAATGGCACCGTCTGTTTGACCGAAGAAAATGAGAAAACTCGGCTTTTGGGGAAGAAATTGAAGAAATGCTTAGAAAGTAATTATGAAAGCGTACTTAAACTACAATTAAGGATTCGGCAAATTTAAGTTATCTCTGCTAACTAGCGGTCGTATTCTATTGGATGTCATTTGGGTTTGGAAAAATCTTGTAAGTAGGAAGTAGAAATGTATAAACAATAGATGATCTTTCATTTACTTTGAAAATGACTGTTATGACAATTTATGATGCAGTATTAGAAAACAGATTTTCCACATTCATAATTAACCCCAAGCAAACCTTGAAAACTATCGCCAACTCATCTTAAAAAGCATTTTAAAACCATTACATACCCGGAACATTTCTAAACATGAAATTTATGGTTTGGAAATTCTCATGAATCCAAGATTATGATGCATCGCGTGATGAGTTCCTAGTTTATTTACATGCCTTGCACAAATTATTCCGGTAGCAAATGTTTACCTCTCCTCAAAACCACCTTGAGAGGTATTAATAATCATAACATGCAGCAACTAACTAGTCCACGTCGTTACGTGTATCTATTTCTTACATGGCGCTCTCGTGTGACAAATACTCGTCGTGTCATCGTACGTCCATCCCCCTTGTTTTCAACGAGATCTCGCTTTATAATTAAACCAGTCCCTAGTTTTATATCTTTTATATTTTTATTATCTAACTGTTCATTTCTAGTTATTACTTTTTTAAATAGATGCTACTCGTCTCGTAATCATTGATGTACTGTTTACATCTGTCGGTGGTTATAAATAATTTTTTGAAACCAACGACCTTTTGGCATTTCGAAAAATTCTTCATTCATGTTATGTCAACCTACTTTGAAAAAAAAAACTTAATACATAATAAATATCTTCGTTTGAATAATAACGGCCAAACGCAGATTCAAAAACAATTTTCTGTCCTCCTACAGATTGAAAATATAAAAAAAGAGAAATTGAAAAATGCGAAATAGCTAACTGTTCCCTGACAACGAAACCAAGAACGCTACGAGATTAAAACATACGGTCTAGAAAACAAATTACCTCGGCAGTTGTTATTTTTTTTTCTCTTGAAGATCTAAAAATGATCGTCATAGCTCACACACCGAGTTTAGGTATTGTCACCTGTGTCCCATCGATTGCGAGCTGTTTGCGGCAAAAGGCCACAAACAGGTGTTGTTGCAGTTGCACCTCATAAAATCAGTAGCAATATTTATAGCGAGACGTTGCTGGCAAGTACATTGCGTGCATTCTCCACGGCTATACTAATTTCTTTATGACTGCCTGCTTTACTGCTGCTGCCATTGATCTACAACCTTTTACCGATTGAAACGATTATTTAAAAGGTTATCAGGTAAACACTTTCGATACGGACATGAATGAATTTAAAATTCGTTTATATTCGGTTTAGATCTTAAAATAACAGTTAGGTAATAGGAAAAAAACAAACATAAATTCTAAAGAGCAACTCTTCTTGCAAATCTTTCAACGGTACGTTTATTTTTATTGGTTTTTGCAGTTAAATCTAGCTTGTTCTACTGAAAGATCGAAATATTATCTGATTTTCTAATTTTATTCTTTATGAACTTACATGTGTGGTGTATTCGAAACGTATTTAAATTTTATTTTAAAATGAAATTGCTAAACTTTTCCAGTTGAAAGAATTGAAAATTAAGTGTTAGATTTGAAGATATCTTAAATGACTACAATAAAAAAAGCGTTTCGTGAATTTGATTAGTAACAAAATAATCGATTTCAGATTGTTGGTCGGATGACACCACTGTTAACTATTATAGTCACTTGCAGATTAGTGTCGTCTTCGTCTTGGTCAAGCAGAGGCAACCTCGGTAAAAACTTGATTTCTAAAGTGAGTTACGCCAAAAGAATAACTAAATGCACCTGGTAGTATTAAGTCGTCTTACACGCTGACACAATACAAGAAGAAACTACGATCAGAACAATAGACAAAGGCTTTGGTACAATTGAAGTTTCGAATCAAATTATTCAGGATGCTCAGAAGCCATTAAGAAGAAATTGAGAAATCAAATTCAAAAAACCGCTTCTTGAAGTTGATTTCTCAATTTGGACACCGCGTCCAATACTGTTATTATTTATTTTCAAACAAGTGTGATAGAGAACACATTAGATCTTTTCGCACTTTTAAAGACGCCGACATTCAGTTGCTGTAGTAACCAAGAGGGCCTCGACAAATTGGCCCTTATTCAGGCCCCAAACCTATCTTTTTCTTTTGATGACTATACCATTATCAGTACTTTGGTTTTCGAAAGCAATGCTTGTGTGCATCGCTCCGCGACGTCAGTGTAACATTGTTACATTTTTAAAATTATATTTAAGCTTGTCTTTCTGTACAAGAATATAGTCAATATAAGACGCCGAGAAATCACTAAGAAATTACTAACATCCAAGAAACAACACTCAGATATCGTACATGGATACACAAGATATAAAAACAGGACAAAAACGGAATAGAACAGAAAATAATAGCTTCCCAGAAAAAGATAGAATTTTCCAAAGAAGTAAGATAATAGGAAGCACATCAACAAAAAAAAATCTTAACAGAGGAAAGTAATGAAAGAATCAAAAATTGAAGAAATTAAAAGAATGCTGGCAGATCTAAAACAAAACATCACAAAAGATATAAGGAAGCAAAATCAAAATAAGAGAGGAAACCTAAAAACAAAAATAGCAGAAAACAAGGAAGATGTAAACCAGTTCAAAAAAGAAATCAGAAAAATAGAAATGGGCAAATGAAAGAGAAGAACTAACAAACGTGGCACAAGAGGCGTTGGATAAAGCAGAGAGATTAATGTAAGAAAAAATTCGAAAAAATTTAGTAATTACCGGACTAGACATACACAGGAATGACGAAGAAGAACTAACAAGAGAAATGGAAAATATGATTAGAAAAATGCAAGAGTGGAAACCAAAATAAAGAGAGCATATAAAATAGTACAACGGAGATGTAGAATTACAGATATTTGAGGATAAATTAGCCATACTAAAAGAAAAAAGAAGCTTACAAGGAAACATATATACACAAACGCTGAATTGATAGAGGAAGAAAGGAGAACCCAAAGAAAACTAAGAGAAATAGCAAGGTTAAAGCAACGATTAAAATCCGCTACAAAAGAATAGGAATGGTAAAAGCATGAAATGGAATAAAAACTAACATAAACTGATGGAGGAAAAGAGGAAGCAGTCAGCCGATCCACTTGACCAGTCAAAAAACTGACAAAAGAATGGAATGAAGGTGACAAAACGGAAACGAAAACGGCAAAGAACAAAGGCATTGACTGGGA
>VTPC01091231.1:39836-49878 GCA_011009095.1 Ignelater luminosus | reverse complement strand
ACCAAAGAACATTTGCAGGCTTTTGACTGCTTACACTATCTTGTTTCTCACTTTTAGTGATGTACTGTAGGAACTAACTGATCAGCAAAGAGTTCAATGTAATTAGATATTGCACCAAGTGAGATTACATACGCCAAATCAAATGATGGCTGCTAAACTTTCAGTTTCAATTTCAGAAGATTCTATGCAAATTAATAATTTCAAGTTGGACCGGCAGATTTTCAATATTAGATAGTTTCAGATTTCAGCTAATGTAGACCCAACGTAGAATGTCAGTGAAAGTACAAAATCTCGTACCTGTGATTTGGCAAATTTTACAGGAGAAGCAAAAAACGTGCTTTTTCGTTCTACAAAAAAAATCTATGTACTCCTTTTTTGACTGTTAATTAGAAAGGTACTTTTATGTCAGGCATCATTCGATGGTACTGTGGACAGAGTCCACCTCCATTTGTGTATGACCTTTTTCTAGGAAGTTCTGGCTAATTATAATATTTCTTTCTATTGAAAATTTTAGAAGGGCATTAGATACAACTGAATTTTTATGTTGGTAACTACAGCCGTCACTGTACGTCACTATTTCCTTAGCGTTGTTTTTGTTAGAAATAAAATCTGTTAGTATCCTCGCGAAAGTGCTAGCTTCACAACACAAAACTTTTTTTTGCTACATTGTACAATGTGTAGTTATGCTCACAAAGCTTCATCTTATAGTAGATTGCATTTCTTCCACTTTTTGCTCAGATGGTAGAATGTCTACCATTGTGCTCAAAAATGTGTGTTTCATGTCTCAGGTAAGCTCCTAAAATAACTTGAAAACTGTTTTTCTATCTTCTCGGCCATTGTGTTGCAGTGGCGTACTTTTGACTTTGTGCAGGTCTCAGAATTACATGGGCCTTTCATCTTCCTTTCCCTTCTATTTTCCATCAGCTTATACTTCCCATTCTTCATCCTTTTTTAGACCAACATATGCCAGTTCAAGCATTCTTGCTTTTTCTTGTCTATCCCTTTCCTTTCTAGATTGCTTTAATCTAAGCTTGATTTTGTCAGTGGTGTTCGTTTGTACGTTTTCGTTTGCTGAGGTTTCCGGATCTAAATCGTTCTCAGCTGAAAGCTCATCTTCGGAAGAATTATCCACATCATCGTAATGATACACTTCCTAAACTATCTTCATCGCTGCTATCAAGGTTTCCCAAATCATTGCCCTGTAAAAAATTTGTGTGGGTTCATGTTCGTAGCAAACTGAGTGAAAACCCCAGTCACTCTGATTTAAATTTGGACTCTCATTAACTGCAAATTTAAATCAAAATTAATTGAACTGTTTTAAGCCATTTGATGAGAACATGAATTCATTCAATGTTCATAATAAATCAAAATTGTTTACTTGTTATGTTCTTCTGTACTTATAGTAATGTGGGTTTTAGTTGTATCGACATTTCTATAAATATTCAGGAGCTCACTAGGGGCAGGTTCTTCTACAGTGTGGCCCAGCTCATTATTATCAGAACATTCTGGTAACTGAATTTCCATTGATTGCAGTTCTGCTATTTCTTGACCTAACAATTCGGGGATCGCATTCACATTTTCACCAACTTCAAATTCAGCCTTATTTTCTTGATGTAGTATTGCTAGTTCAACCAGAAGCTTGCCTCTTAAACCTTTCATGATCTTTTAATATCTAGAGGATACAAAACTTCGTATTAACATTTTTAAGTATCTAGTTATGCATTGATAACACCTCATTTTATAAGCAAGATAGTTAAAATTAACGTACCGCAATACAGAAAATGCAATTTCAGCAACATTTTGAATAGCAAAAGTAAAATAAGTTAAAATACCAAAACAATGCGAAAAAAGCTTGCTAATTGAAATTATTTCAGTGAAATGCATTTAAATTACATACCATTTACACCGTACTTGATTTAGCCCAAACATTGCGAATGCGAGGTTTTGCATTTTCACTGACCACTGTACAAAACGTGGTGCACCATGTCACAAAAATAGTAATGCATACTAATACAATTACATCTTAATAAACATGTAAGTACACGCGAATATAAACGAACGATAAGCCAAGTAATTATAAGGCTTGGGGGGAAGTAGAAGCACGGAGAACAGAGAAACAAAAAAAAAGGCTGAAGCAAATGCACATAACTTTTTAAATAATATGTTATTGCAAAGAAAAACAATAAAATCCAATTGTCCTAAGATTGCAAATGACTCGACTGATGGAGAAAGCACTTCCAGCTAAATGAATAAAATATTATTCATCAGTTACCTGCATTACTATATTACATTGCAAATCAAATTCTCTGAATTTTATTACTTATATTTTTATTTCCATGACGTTTTCTCTATGAAGTTGTTTTCTATAACTGTTACAAGTTTTTCCCAACCTGACACCCAAAATCTTCCAAACTATCAGAAAGTAGCGATGACTGACAATGTTGTATTGTTCTTGCAAGAATAAAAGATGAAACTAAATTTGAAAACATTTCTGTTGAAAACCAAAAAAGGTACGATTTTACTTTCCAATGAAAGAAATCCAACGATTAGAAATTGTTTTTTAAACATTAGAACATCCTGTACATGATTACTTCAATTATTTTCAGATGTAAATAACAAGGAAAAAAACAAAGGAAAAACACTTGTTCGTTCAAATAAACAAACATACAAAAAAAAAACAAGAAAAAAGTGAATAATCTCCATATGAACGTGGTGAAATCTATCGACGGACATCCTGTCTTTTTTATTCGTTTTTCTCTAACGATTTTAAAATTGCCAACTCTCTACCTGCAGCTCATAATGATTTTACACCATACAAATAAGGGTATCGTAATTACATAAATTTCTGATTGAAAGTCTAATAAACAAGAGGATAAACGTGGGTTGCTAATCGGAGGGGTATGAAATTTCAAATGCTTACCATTTAAGTGATACAAATAACGTGAGCGTATTTCTAAGTAAAATGACATTCAAATGAAGTAGGTACAGAAACCTCGGAATGAATAATTTTGCCTAAACAACAAAGGCGTCAAGAACATAGAAAACAACAAGGTTATTAACACGAATATTTTGTATAAGTATTGTCTGAGTGGCACTTATGATTATAAACGAACGAATTTGCATATCTATTAGGGACATAATACCACGACGGCGATGAGATCCACCGTATTCGGAATCGCTAATAACTACCTATCATGTGTCACTAGTTCGACATGGTCAGCCTCTGGTATTAGGACTTTGGTGAGTGGACTGTATTAGTACTTGGTTGTGCCCACCGTGCACGTGTGCGCCGTGAGGAATTCGCGGCGGCGCCAGCGAGTCTGAGTAACACCTGCACGGCGACCCGGCTGCTGCGCGCGATGGACCAAACCAATGGCATCCCGAAAAGGTAGACCACTATACGTGTATAAATGAGTGAGTGTATACTTTACTCACGGTCACGCGGCCACCGACCACATGGGGTTGCAAGAAATATATTTATGTTCACAATCACGTCCCACAAACACTTGCTTGATTCGATGATTACCCGAGGTTATCGCATAATATTTCTATGACCCGCAATTCGCGAACCAGGTGGTTTGCAGAAGATAAACATTCCTTTAATAATTTTTAGGTAATGTATGTAAGCAACATGCCGGTTGGCGGTTCGTCGCTGTTCATATGTTAAAAATTCCCACGCTTGGACCGCGTAAATTCCGAACAAGTTTCTTCAAGTTACTATAGATGATCATGTTGACAGATTAAAACCACCATAAAGGGGATGATCTGTGTAATTTGAGAGGTTGTTTCTCGTAGGTGATCAAATGGGACGTATTCGGGCAAGACTTATGTCTTTTCTTAATTAATTATGACACTACAAATTGGTTGGGAATGCTTAAAATTATTTCTTAATTTTCTTACTGGATTTGTACGGTGTGTTTCGTAAATGGTGCGTAAAATTCTTTACGCACCTGTTAAAGCCGCCTTTTAATTTAATATGAAATTCTTAATAAATAAAAAACGATACTTGATATCCAGGTGAATATTCTACGTTAAGACATTCTTTTGTAGATGTCATACTTTGAAGTTTGAATAGATTAATTTAAATTTTCAAAGAATTGTAAAATCAAAAGCAAGCCCTTTGTATCCATAAACATTCCCGCAAGAGATGTATGGGATCAAGAAAAACTAAATTGCTTTCGTTTAGTTGCTTTTAATAATCTTGGTAGAATCTCAACCAGTTTTAGAATTAATTTGAAAAATAATTCGATCTGTTTAGTCTTAAGCTACCCAAATCAGTTCTAGTTGATTCCTATTCGGAATAATTCCAAGACTAACCATTTGAATCACCTTTATACCTATCCTGATCAATCCCAACATACATCGTTAAAAGCAATTTTTAAGTTGTCGATGCAGTTCTACTTCAAAAGTTATTTATTATTACAGAACAGTTCAAATCAGTCTCAAAGTTGTTCAAAACTGTTCCAACGCTAATTATCTTGATGTGGTCATCAGCAGTTTCTAAATTATTCATATTTCATAATTTCAAGGTTGTTTTAATCATTTTCAAATAAATTTAGAAACAATTCCATTTCAAAAAAGTTCTAAAGTTATTTCAATCAGTGTCAAAACTATTTAATAATAATTAGGAGATGTTAGAGATACTATTAAGAGAAGGCTCTATGTTATTCAAACCAGTCTCAAAGCGGTTCTGAGGAAAGGTAATTTACATTCAATTTCATATATTTCTTGCAGGTAGAATCGGGATTTAAGTTACATAATAAATATTACTCAAAATACGGTCTATTGCTGTCTTCCCTTTTCTCATCTCCAAACTTCTCTATCTCTAGATTGTTTTTTTCCACAGTTTCTCTTACTGTCCCGTTCCACGATCTTCGAGGACGCCCCCTTTTTCTTTTACCCTCAGAAGTCCACACAAACACTTTTCTTGGCCCTCGACCATCTGGCATTCTCAGAACGTGCCCAAACCACTTTAAGCTTCTTTTCTCGATTCTATCGGTGACTGTTTCCCTTGCTTTCATTATTTGTCTTATTTCCTGGTTGGTTCTTCTTTCCATCCTGGATATTTTACCGGTCCTTCTCAGGTAAAAACTAAGACTCTATGCCTCATGTCCGCATCTATTTTCCACAGCTTGGATCCATGGCACAATGCTGAGTCCACCAAATTCCGTCCTAAGCGTTTTCTTGTGGCGTGCGACAGGTAATGGTCCCACCAGAGGCTGTTGAGGCACCCTAGGACTTTTTTTTACTATTCTGGATTCCGTTTTAAATTTCTTCGTTTCCTAGCCCATCCTTATTGATGGTAACTCGCAGGTAGTTGAATCTATCCGCCTGCTTCACTGTGACGTTCTCGTTAATGAGTACCTCAAGTTTGGCACCACGTGTTAGTGGCCAAATATTCAGTTTCTTCGAGGCTTACCTGTAGGCCCCATTTGCTGTATTCACCGTAAAGTCTTCTTACCATGAACTCCAGGTCGTAGGAGTTCTGTGTCACGACTGCCTGGTCATCCGCAAAGTTTAAACTAAAAAGGTAATCTTCATTGATAGGGATTCCCATCACCTTGCCTCTCTTTTTCCAATCTCGGAGAGCTACTTCAACATGGCATTAATAGGAGAGGAGACAGACTACAGCCTTGTCTCAGGCCCTTTGTTGTTGTGGTTCTGATAATTTTTGTTCCACCTTAACATAGGATGTATTATCTTTGTAGAACTCTTGAATTATCTTTATTACTGTTTTGTCAGTCTCTAGAAGTCTAGAGCACCCAGGGTCTTTGAAGTTACCTTTTTTGATGGCTGATACAATGAAAGATGTTTTCCATTCTTTAGGTAATCTGTCTTGCTAACAGCGCGGATTAATGAGCCTCGCCAGTCGCTCTATTAACTTCATATCTCCACCCTTTAATAGTTCTACATGAATGTTTCCTAGTCCCGGTGATCTACCCTTATTCATTTGACTTTTTGCTGACGTCTTACAGTTAAATCGTCACATGCCATTCCTCCTTTCATAATGTTATCTCCATTTCTCCATGTCTATACTTTGACTTATGAGGTCGGAATGGTTGGTTTTCAGGTTCTTTATCACTCTTCGCACTTCGGTGCTCCGGGCTCCTCCTATTAAACTTTCTATATCCTGGCATCTGTTCTCCCATGTTTTTGTTTTCTCTTGTTTTATTATTGATCGTGTTTCCGTGTTTTTCTCCTTATATGCATTCCAATTCGTGTCCTATTTTGTTAGATAGCAATTTGTAGTAACATTTTCTCTTGTCCTCTATAATTTGTTTCACCTCTTCGGTTATCCATGCTGGTTGTTTTCTTTTCTTTCTATTAAGTTGTTCCCCAGCGCTTCCTGTGCAGTTTAATTGCTAATTTAATATTATTATGCTCCTGTTCTATGTCCTCGCTCTCTGGGAAATCATCTAGTGCTGTTTCCACTCTTCTTTGATAGGAACTTTATGCTTCCTTGGTGTAATAGGTCCAGTCTGTAACTCTTTCGTCCTTATCAATCTCTGCACTTTGATAATTGCTCGCTGGACTATTTCGTATGGCTTCAAATGGTACCACTAGCTTTGCTCACACTAGATAATGATCTGAACCACAATTTGTTCCTCTCTTAACTCCGAAGTCACTAAATTTAAGTTTAGATTGTTGTCTTCTGATGACGTAATCAATTATTGACTTTTGGTGTGGTGACGGCCTTTCTCTCGTGTATCGATCAATTAGCTTATGTAAGTAAAAACCATTTAATATTTGTAGGTTATTTAATTCACAAAGTACCATAAGTCTCTCCCCAAAGTCATTTACTACTTCTTCACCATGTTGTCCTACTACCTTATTATTTTGGCATTAAGATCTTACGCAATTATTAGTTCTTGTTTGGATCTAATTTTCGTTATAGTGTTTGAGAGTATGTGATAAAAAGCGTTTTTGTCCACTTGACTGGAGTCGTCAGTTGGTGTGTAGACTCCAATAATTACCAATCCACACAAGTCACTTTAGAAAATAGGGTCAGAGCTGGCTTTCAAATTAGTCAGATTAGCCTCAATAAAAACTCCAAGAATTCTTTTTTGGTTCGTTTTCAGTTTAAAAACAAAGAAGGATAAGGTTTATCCAATCATTCTAAAAAGTATTTTTTTCTTTGTTATTACTTATTAGTTAGCACCTCTGGATGTAAATCTAAATAGTTCACTTGCAGCACTTTTTAACAGGTAAAAATGTGTGAACTATCAAAGATCAGCAGGACACAAAAACATACTGATGTTTGTGACAAGTTTACGCAGACGCACAACTGTTTAAGAATGAGATAAGGCACGTTGCAGTTGCCAAAAAAGAAATTATTGTTGTTTTGATTTTTGATTTTGAGATTTGGGCTTCTTTTTGTCACTCAAGAAATATTCTGCCTCCTAGCTCCTTTTTTTTAATATCAAGGTTATAACAAAACAGTTAAGACGTATCTTTTCTAATAGTTAGTCAAGACACCTGTACTCTTCTACTTTCTCCAGAAAAACATCAGCAGACTAAAACACTTTTTGGCGTTCTGCTGTTTAAAGCAGTAGGAACCAGTCATCTGGTCGGGTTTCAAAGTGCTTCAACAACCCTTTTGTTCAATATCATCCATTGAGTCTTATCGTGTCCTGAAACGATGAACACATTTCAACACAGATTTTGGGCAAGATCTGACTCCCACACACTAGCAAACGATCTAGATGAATTTCTATTGTTTTGCGCCCGAACGTGCGGTTTCATGTCCAGATCATAATATTCTTTGAAGTTTTTGTCATTGCCTGGGGTACGTTCCAAACCAAAGTAAGTCCATCAAAAATAATGCTATCGAACGTTCCAGTTTGACTAATTAAACCAGCACAAAGCATAAAAGGCTACAACAGGTTAGAAATCCAAACTAACTCGGATCTTCCATGATGTCTGTTGACTGATGGTACTGGAAGACAGCGGGGAATCAAGTGAAAGCCAACATACGCGCCGTACAACAGGTGAGAAGTAAAACAAATCGAAATTAAATAACCTTTAATAAGATACTTGTAAACTCAATAGAAAAACGCAAAAAACACTAGAAGACAAAAATTTCTTCTTATCATACGTTGATTTGAGTAACATTTTCAATATTGTCAACTTGGAAATGGTGATAGTTGACACCGCAGCAACTAAGATTGGTCAAATTAACGAAACTCAAAAAGATTGACATCCATTTCGGAATGGATTATTGGAGGACGATTCTATTTAGTTCTCTTGAGACATTAATGGAGAACAAAGTCAGTTGAATGACGGAGTCCATTTCGTGTTCCTATTTAACTTTCTTAAAGAGATAAATGGAGAGCAAGGTTGAACGATGAAGTCCAACCCGTGTTCCTATTCAACTTTCTTAGGAAGTTCAATGAAGAATGAAGCTATTGAAATCGCAGCCTCTATTTAAGCAGCACTCATCTTTTCTGATTTCCCCTTTACTTAGCTTAATCTTTTTATTTTCCTCCATCATAGAACCTAATGAACAACATAAGAAAAATGAATGAATACAAAATGTTATACTGCAAAGCTCGTACCTAATAAAGCCCAATAGTATTTTATTGTGGGCCTTAATAGGTCAGTAGTGTTAATAATTTAAAAGGTTAAAGCAAATATAAAATGCAATGTTTTATAATCGGGCGTTTAGAGAAAAGATTAATCCAAACTAAACGAATAATAAATTAGTAAGAGCGTATCTACTACAACTAGGAAAACTATCGTCATACCGTCATGGTCGTCGCAGACTGGGAAAATCCCGGCGGAAAGGAGTAACAGTACACATCTGCAAATATCTATTCCATCGCAAAATGGCGCGAAATTATAAAATGCAGGTCTTATTAGAGCGCAGGCCTTATTTGGTTTCCTTACTTACAGCAAATACAGATTGATAAAATAATTTGCCAATAACTGTTTCGTTTTTAGACAATCTTACTATCTTGATGTGGGAACATTAAAATCATCAAAGTGTTTGAAGACTGATTTAGATGTACAAGTCAATCTTTCTCCTTTTTTCTTGAAGATTGAATGGAACTGCATTAGAGCCCTGCACGCACCGAGATTTCCAAACCCGGGCTATCTGGAGACAAACTTGATGCAGCTCGGAAAAAACCGGTAACTTCTTGATTGGCTCAAGAGGCCCGACCAGCCCGAACGACAGAGCAACTCGAAGGGCCAAAAAGTCCAATAGGCCCAATAGATTTGAAGGGCTGAGAAGTTCAAAAGGCCCGACGAGACGGTTTGCAAGATCAAAGCGGCTCGATAGATCCAAGTTCAAAAGGTTCTACAGCTCGAACGGTCCGACAGGCTCGAAAAGTCCAAAAAGCCCGACAGACCCGAACAGCCAGATTGACCGGACGTAGGCCCGAAAAGCCCAAAAATCTTTAAGCTGAGGCCCGGCCCGATCTGAACCCGGGCCGCGTAAAGGTCCGACTAGAAAACCCGGCCCGTGCAGACCTCTAATAGACAGTATTTATACGAAATCTTTTTCTCAAGATTATCGCTACTGTCCCCTTTTGGAATATTGATCTCTTGAATTACAAATTTTTCGCACAAAATTGTCAAAAAATACTTTCTGAAAGTCCCTACCGTTTCAAAGAAATTACTTTGGAAACGTCATTTGAAGATCTTTTGCGTCTAAAACGAGAATTTCAATTTCAATTATTATTATATTTAGCATCTCTTTGGAGTAAAGCTTTTGCAGGGCCGGTCTCGGACGTTAAACCTCAGTTTTTTTGCACATGTCTTTATTCAATTCGACTACAAAAGGAAACAGATTGAAGAATTCTACAAGCAATCTGATCACAGTTCTTTATTCCCGAACCACCTCATGGAAATATTTTTTAAATTTTTGAACAACTGGTTCAAAGACAGAATAAATGACCAAAGCTTCAAAATTGCTTGGAAAGTCTAAATATTTCTGATATGATACTCTTAAATGATATGCTCAAAATGGTAGTCTGCCCGCTTTGGTTTTTTTTTTTGGCAAGTGATGTAAGTAATAGATATTAAGCTCTCTGCTCCATAC
>VTPC01091231.1:6955-39436 GCA_011009095.1 Ignelater luminosus | reverse complement strand
TTTGAGATGATTTAATTCTAAAGTGAAGAAACAATAAGTAATTAGAATTACAGTCGTACTATTTCAAGTTCTTTCAACAAGAAAATTAAAAGTAAATCAGTTTTAATTCGTTTCAATTTTTGAGCGAAACAAAATGTTCTCTTCAGGGTTAAACACATTTTTTCCTCATAATTACAACTAAAACGTTTCGGAATCCTTGACCGATTTATTTTAAGGATAAAATTCTGTAAGAGTGAAATAAAAAATATGTTCGTTAGTTAATAATTAGCAGCTGCGGTCTAATTTTCCTTTACATATATATAAAACAGGACGGTGCCTTTAGAAGTTCCAGGTGTATCAAATTCAAAAACATATTAATCTCGGCTGTTGCCAAACACAATACTTAATTGCTTCTACCTACACTAACCGCTTCGTCGGTTGCGTACCTTAACTTCAATATAAATATATGCATACACATAATAATAATATGTCATCAAAGTCTTATAGTTACGTGTTGTGTACTACACCTACACCTTTTTATATCTATTTATATTAAACGACACTGATTTATAACTGTAATTATCCTACAGATCAAAAGAATTTCGCTGCATATACACCTTATGGTAAATCGAATGAAAAGTTTTCCTTTCTTTTTTATTTCTTATTAAGTCAATGGTAAAAGCTGTCAGCGGTAAAATTCATTATTATCTATTTAGTTAGTCATTTTAAGCGGAAAAACCTGTGTAGAATTTCTTTGAAATATTTATATACAGATTGCTGGTTTATATTTGTTTGTTTTGGTCAAAACAAAAACAGTGATGATGAAATCAGTTATTATTATTATTATTAAGGAAAGCTGAAGTGCACAATAACGTTAGAATCAATAAGTAAGGAATAAGGAGGAAATAATACAATTCACAAATAACTAATACAAAAACCCATCAATCACAGATGGTACACCATGCAACTGCATTGACATAAAATTGAATAACTTAAACAGAATCAATGCAAAGAGAATGACTAAGACGAAAATAGAATGTCAACAAATTTAGTTTGGAGTTTTTTTGAACACCTCTTATGGTACCAATAAATTGTTTTGGAATATTCAGTATGAGTCTGACTTCTAGATTTCACACAAAACCTTTACTTACATACAAGGTGTCCCGTGACCAGATAGCCATAGCTTAAACACGCGTTGACCAGGTCATTTTAAGTTGAGAATGTGTGATGAGATATGTCAGTTAGAGTCATTTTAAGCTTTTGAGTATTAGGTTATCTAGTTGGGGAAGAACATCAGTACATTAAAAGTCGAATCCAAAGTTTTAACGCAATTACAGAAACTGTTGAGGATGTCTTTGTACAATAGAAAGAAGTAGTAGCTCTTCAAAAAGCATGACAAATGGATGCGGCAGCATTGATAATTCTTAGAACAAGTTCATTCCGTGACTCTCCTGTATACATTACGCTCTTCAAATGTCCTCAGAGATAGTAATCAAGGAGGCTGACGTCAGGTGACTGTATCGACCTAGGAACTGTGCATCCTCTTTCAATTTTCGTTGATATCTCATTATAACTTAAAATAATTGTAACTTCGTAATGCTTGATTTGCGGACATATTTTCATCTTCGACTTAAAATGACTTGATTGACACGTGTTTAAGCTATAGCCATCTGGTCACGGGACATCCTGTATAATTACTTCATACATATTGCATTGAACAGAAAAACAAGGAACTCATTTAAAGATATTTTAAGCGAAATTCATGTGAATTTTATTCCTGCGGGGTCCTGCTTAGAAATTTGCAAGACATTAAGAAATATTTATCAAGCAGAGTAACGTCTAGTTTACGTGATTTATTGGTCATCAATCATTGTTACAGCTCAGAGACGTCATGTCAGGATGTGAAAAAGACGTTATTTAGTATCGAAGTAGACGTTTTTCGGACGTCATACTACAAATGGAATGTTCGATAATAATCAATCAGAACAAAAATGACGCCTTAATGACGTCAATTATTCGAATTGGTCATCGGCGACAAATATGTCCAAATCATCAAACAAATTCGACGTCGCTCTGCTTGCTGAGTACTACTCTAAATGAAGGGAATTCACAGTTTTACGCAATCTTGTCCTTTAGAAGTGAAATGGATTTCTTTCTCAGACTTACATGGTTTGGTAGAAGCTCGGACACAAGAGTGCTGGATAATGGTTAACCATTCGAGTGAGGTGACAATTTTAAAATTTTACGTAATTCTTAAGAAAAAGATCTCTAAAGAATATGCATGTCAAAAATTAAAAAGTTACTTCTCCTTTGCTGACAGAAAGTCTTGCTTTGAAGCCTCCCCCCTTTTTCGTGCATACATGCAGGATGTTGTCTAGAATCCCGTCGACGTCTTCTGAGGCTGTTTCTTTCGTTTATGCAATTTAGTACCGATCTTTGCGCCTTCTTATCTATGCATTCTGAAGCAGTTACTTCACTGGTTTAGAGTCCGAGACCGGCCCTGTCGGGAAGTAACGATGCATAAACTTCGTCTTGTCGATCTCATCCCCATATCATTACGATTATCACTAGAAAGAAAAAGACCTTGAACGAACCTCTGATATTCTTTTCTATTTGGCTTCCCAAAGATAGATCTTCTGCTTCATGTTTGCTACTTAGATCTAGACTAATTCAATGTGTAAATTAAAGTGCACGTCACGGTCGAAATGATTCAGAGATACTTCGTATGAATACCCTTATGATGTTTTAGGTGCTTGAGTTTGAACGCACCTTTCTTTTTAAGATATGTGCACAATCTTGTTCATCGGTACAGTCAGCGTTTGGTTACTTGTTCAGGTTTCTTAATTCGATTGTTGTTGGTAGTAGTTTTCTTCTTAGTTTTAAGACCTTCGAACCTTTCGAGCCATGGCTATTTTCTTATCGGTTACTGCTGTGCTAGTTTCAAAGAGAGAATTCATGTAAAGATTCTGCAATTTGTAGAACACAAAATAAACTTTTAGGACAGGGCATCTTTTACTTGATACTATTTCAATTTGTTTGGCAGGTTCAGTTTTCAAACTGCTCTGCTTATTTGTTTGCAATGCAATAATACAAACCACGACTTCTTGGATTTTTCCAGCAATAGGACGAACAAATTCAGTGATCCTGCCGATGTCTTGAGATCCTTACCAGCTGTCTTCAGATGGTAACAAGTTCTTCTTTTTATAAAAATATTTGGAAAATATTTTAAAGTTAAGCATCAGTCTTGGTTAACTGGGTAGCCAGTTAGGAATGCTTCCGCTTGACTCTTGGTTTGATTGCTAAATGATTTGAGCAGATATTAACCAGGATCTATTTCCCACTTCTTCATGGATGTAAATTGACGCAGATTTTCAATATTGTATCGAGGGTTTCCAGACGTCCAGAGTTTGCTATCAGTATCTATCTAATACTAAAAATATTTATTATTAAATATAACAACTCAATACTAATCTATTTGATACTTTAATGTAGTGGTTCTCAAACTCCTTCTTTTTAAAGGCACCACGGTAGCCTTTTTTGTAGTTCCCTGTGCAATCAAATATGAAAATGTCTGTCTATAACACTAGGTCATTCAAACTGCACACTTGAAAAAGAAAAAGACTTTGGTTATTGGTAGTGGCTTTCAAGCGAACGTAGCATCACTGATGATCTCTTGGTTTTTTGACTGAAGTAAAGGAAAGTCCGACCCCCATTCAAAAACGGTTGATTTACGAAGGTTATTGGAAGGCAAAGCGCAACTGTGTGCCACCATAGATTGTTCGATAGGCACTGGAAGGGGAAGCACAGTCAGTGTTGCCAACAGTTAAACTAGCTCTCCACCAGATTCAACTTTTAAAACCACCAGAAAACCACTAACAAAAAATGGTCCTACACTCATAATCTCTTCAGACGAATCATTTTTGTCTGCACCATCATCGTCGGTTTCAGATTGATATGATTCTTTGGTACCGATTTGGTTTACAACGTTTATTGGAATTTCATATTCGTTGCAGCATTTTCCTTCCAACCCCAAACCACAGCGTACCCTTAATATAGCAGTTAAAAGATTTAACTTCATTCTATTCCTCTGCTTGTTTTTTATTACGTTCATACTACTAAATAGTCTCTCAACATCGGCATTGGAATGAGATAGTATTAGGAGAGTAATAGCAAAAGTCGCTAATTCCTCAAATCTGGATTCTGTCCATCGTTGATGGTTTTGTATAACTCTTTATAAAGCGATTGTCTGGAAGAGGAGCGACTAAACCAATCATATGTTTTCCCTGATTAAAAACTCCAAATTTCTCGGTAAAAATTCTTTTGCGGCAGCTGAAATAGCCAGTTGCAAGGAATGGCACAAGCAACGCACCAAAATCAGGTGTGGTACCTCTTCCTTCAATTTGGTAAAGACTCCGTTATTCACTCCAACCATCACAGAAGCGTTATCTGTACCAATTCCCATTAAATTTTCAAGTCGCAGATCGAATCGTTTAAGCGTCTTCTTTATAGCAGAGACAATACCTTCAGCATTACACTCATGCAGTTCAGCGAGGTCTAGATACGTGGATACTATTTTTTGGTGTAATTTACTGTAATAAATTATAATCAAACTCAAGTATTTA
Organism: Ignelater luminosus; assembly: GCA_011009095.1. Taxonomy (NCBI): domain Eukaryota; kingdom Metazoa; phylum Arthropoda; class Insecta; order Coleoptera; family Elateridae; genus Ignelater; species Ignelater luminosus. Next base: position 34,835 of record VTPC01091231.1, on the reverse strand, counting down.
TGTACAGCAATATCTGTAGATTCGTCAATTAATAGGCTAAATGGTTGATCTTTAAAATCTTATTTTAGGACCTCAGTGAAATGCAGTGCTAACACATTTTTTATAACCGAGGTGCATTTAGTTCGGTGCAGTCGAACTTTTTCAATATCTTTTTCATGACTGTCCCAAGTGGTCAACTACACGTATGCTAGTATGCATGGCTGTGAATAATGCAAGTCTGGCTTCTTTCTTTTTTTTTACTTCCAATGGGCTCTGGTTTGAACTGAATCTTAGGCTGCGTAGTTATAACCTGAAACAATTTACTTATTCAAAGATGTAAAACTGACTAATGAATGATTAACCAATAAAATTTTTTTTGTAGATGCTTCTTTGACTTCCCATGAGATTTCAAATCTCCGTAGTGACTCCTTAAAGTTGTATCACAAAATTTGCATTTCGCTACTTGACCGGTGGTACTTTTAATAACTTGTAGCCAATCTTTTAAATGTGGGTCTTGAAGCCAAGAATCCCGAAAATGTTGCGTATATTGTGGTTTCGGCATAGTTACGCATGAATAAAATCGCGATAATAACACAACACACTGAGCTACACTGAGCTGCACTGAGCAGTTCTGAGACCGAGTTGACTGAAAAAATGTTCTACGGGGAATCCCCGCGTATTAAGAAACTGAGCATTTCGAAACGCTGTCTGGTGGTCTAAATTGGTACTAGCGTTTAATGTCACGTCATTCTGACGGATCAGTGTTGCCTACACAGTAAAAGTAAATACTCCTGAAAATTAAAGAAAGTAGAAAGAATATATTTCGAAACGTGTAAGTGGCTTAGTGGCTGAGTGATCGCATTTTCAGTAATTGAAACTGAATTTTACTAAACCGCTAGAAAAATCCACCAGCCACTAAAAGCAATATCTCGCCACTAAATAGGGGGCTGAAACCACCAGTTTTAGTGGAAAATCCACTTAGTTGACAACACTGAGCACAATCTGTGCTCCAGTGTAGCTGATCTAAGAATGTAATGGAGGGGGAAACTTCACTGGAGGCCATCACTGTAAGATGAAGCATAACCTTGGGCTAGTGTAGGAGACCCGTTGGAAAGCAAAACTCGAATCTTGGAAGGCCCCTCAGAATGAAAAATGTTTGATTGGTGATCGCCCAAAGCGTCATACTACAAGCGCCTAATGAAGCAGAGAAGAGCCTAAAGATGCCGAAACGAAGCGCAGTCACCTTTAGTAAATATGTAGAAGTATTTCTTTTCTATGAAGGATGCAACCCGACCTCGGGCTACAAAAGGTGCATCTTGTCATTGTTTGCTATCAGAATATGTACCTAGGTGGCTTTTAGGATACTTTAAAATAACTTAGAAAGGATTGAAAGTTTCCTATCTTCAATACCTTGAGCTGTTTTGCAGGAAGTTGGGGTCCCTTTCAATCTTCCCAGTATGACATAGCGATCTAAGTCTCAAGATTATAAATCACACAGGAACAGTCCGGTTAGTTTGGATGATTTTCGGTTATACTCTTTCTTGGTTTTGATATTAAAGAAGAAAGAAAATTCTGATTTGTGGTACACCCGGTATTTGTTAGATGTTAAAAATCTCCTAATAGTATGTTGTAAAAATTGAATCTGTCGTGGTTTTTTGCAATTGCAATTCAAGGCGTAAAAAACGTTCTACTTTATTAGATTATTCCGGTTGTGTAGCAGCTATTCTAGCAATTTTAATTTTTTTTAATCTACCGTAAGTTATGTTTTATTAACGAAACATAAAAGGCAATATCCTCTTTACATTTTGCATTTTATAATGTGCCATTTACTATTTATGAACCACTACTGCTATTTACGTATTTTTATTTTTGTTTAAACCGCACGTGTGCAGTCGTTTTAATATACTTACCTGACGTTACATTATAACCTGCCAATACCTAAAATTACTGACATTTAATTAAAGCGTTACATTATCACTTTAATTAAGAAAGGCATTTGTTGAAAGTGATTGGAGAATTTATAATTAGTTTTAATAGCCTTGTTAGGAATTTGTTCCAATAATTGTTTGTTGAATGCAAACATTATTTTAGTATCCTTTTGCAAATTTAATTCAATTTGTAGTACCTACTTTACGGAAGCATTTTAATGATATACAATTGATTTAATGCGTACAGGCAATGGAAGGTGATACATACATTCTGGTTTAAAAAATGTTTTCTTTTATCATTGAGGCTATCTAAGAAACCATTTAACAGTGCATTAATGTATTTAGGTTTTTTGAGCGCCTTCCATGCTTAAACTTAAAAAAAATGAATCTAATTTAATAATATTGTTACTTCTATGGTGTTAAACAGAGGATTCCGTACAAATTGAGCGATATGGCAGGAAATTTGTCTTAAATCGAGCACCCTGTATCAATTCTCTTATCACAACATTAGGGATTTATACACTTCTTAGAATAACAAATAAAATCATTGTGGTATTCGCGGTTTACTTACCAGTTTCACGATATGAATATTCAAAGAATGTTCTCGATGTTTATTTGTGTGAAAAAAGTGCGATAGAGAGGCTCTAAAACAGGATTATATACTTACGTGAACAACTAACTCTTCGGCTTCCGTAAGTGTTTGTTAGGAATAAATTAGATAAGAAGTTTCTGCCTGCTCTATTAACAATAGTTCTACTAATGCACGGCCGTTTTATTTGTCAGTGTTAATAATGGCAAGAATTGCCGTAACTTATTGCTACCATAATTATTCTGGACATTTAAATGAATCGTGCATTTAGTTGAAGAATATCGAAAGAGAATGAAGTTATTAACATCCAACATTTTTTTCTTGTTATTATTTTTATTTGTTTTTCCTTTTGAATAATGTTAGGTTTATCACTGATAGTTTTAAACAGGTGCTGATGATTAATTTATAGTAATTTTTAAAATACTTTTCTGCTAGAAAAAAGTTTGATATATCGTTATAATAAAGTTGTAGCTTATTTACAGCGTCCATTTACTACTATCGAATTCTGGTAACCGCAAAAATGTAAGATGATTAAATACCGGGGATGTTTGTAAATTAGCGTGACGTGAAAAAATGTTTGGTGGAAACAAGCCAATTATTATGTGAACGTGGACATTTAAAAATGTTCCATTGTAAAAGATTCTCTTGTATTTTATTCAAAACTTCAATTTGCTAAATAAAAATCGGCTAAGTCAAGAAAGAATCACCTAAACACACAGATTTAGATTTTACGTGCTCTTGATATGATTATCTCATCTCAGTTCATGCTGATTTTCTAAGTTTCATCGTGAAACCATGCTTACCCCTATCATTTATAGTGAGATCTTCTTGACAGATTGAACCTTAGAATCTTGGCGTAACTGCCTAAAAGTCTAAAAAAGATGTGTCCAGGTATAGCAACGCAGTGTAATTCATCTAAATCTAACTTGTGGAAGATAATGCTAAATATTTATTGAAACGTTTCAGCTAAAATCAGGAACTTACCAAAGATCTTGAGAACAGACAGTAAAAGGCCTGAAACTGAAGTGTCTGGAAACTGTAGATCTGTCAGACTCTTGAACTGGCGAAGAGAACTCTAAATAACCTTTTCTTGGCCGACAGGAATCCATCATGAGTACAGAGCGTTTACCATTACAAGCCATGCAAAATTTCTTCCGCTCTTTCTTCTTCTCTCTTCGCTTCTTTAACGTATCTATGATGTACTATGCTCCACTTGCTGACATCTGATATCATTAGTCATATCATTTAGCACTAGGTGTGTTCCTCTCTAGTCAGCAGTTAATTTCGTATATTTTTCTCTACTCTATTCCATCTCATAAGTCCACTAATATGGTTGGGTCATAGATCTACTATCTCTCTATCTGATACCATAGGCCTCTTTATTGTTGTTAATACAGGTATTGTGCGTCTTATCTATGGCTGCCTTCTTTCTAATTTATAACACTGCACTAACTGCTGTCCAATCAATCTTTGGTTTTGCCTTCTCACGTTTTTAACTTGATGATCCCTTTAATTTCAAAGTAAATGTACTAATCACTCAGATTCTCTACCGCTCTCATACTTCCCTGGTTATTGTTTGCGTAAAGCATGTCACATCCAGGTATGATTTCCTGTCATCCCGTATAGATACATTGTGGGTATCGCTTCTTTCTTTCTAAGACTATAATTGTCCTTTTCACGTATGTTTCCTGCCTGTGACGTTTTTGTTTTTTCGTAAAAATATTTTTAAAAGTATATACGCAGCGCGTTTGGTTCATCCTATGTCTAATAGTTTGGCACGTTGTGTTAGAAGGGTTCGTTCGTTCAGGCATTTGTTCTGTCTTATATGTTTTTCTGTACACTGCCTTCTTGATGTCCAAATTCCAGACACTTGTAGTGTACACTAATGCTTGTTTACTTGCTTCCTTACGTGGCAAGTGACTCACCCAATTTGAAGCTTGCTTCTTTTTTTTCACAAAGTTCGCAACCTCGTCCCGTTTTATTACTCGATAGCAATCTTTTTCCGTTTGCTAAGGATCTCATTGACTAGTTTTACTAACAAATTTCATATTTCCTCTAGTTTTAGGATCTATTATATACAGGATATCTCTTAGTTTCTAAAATGGCTGTATAAAATCCTACAGCCCAGTCCAAGTCAAAAAGTTTATATATGTACGAACAGGTATCTACTATTACCTACCCTTTGCTGCATGTTGTTGCAGTAACATTTTTAACTTATTCGATGTTGTCCTGTGGTTTCGGACGTTAAACTCGTGAGGTGACTGTCTCAGGGTGCACAGATATGGACACAAAGCAAGATATATATGAACCACACTTATTTAGACAAATGCAATATAGGGCACTGTTTAATCTAGAGAGGACGGACGCGGTCCCATCCAGCATTTTGCATGTATTACTGTTGAACTATATTTTGCCACCAAAAGAAAACTGCCTCAAAAACAGAACTTTTTACAACACAAAACTCAAAAGAGAGTTCTTATGGCCTTTATTTTCTTGAAAATCACTGGCTCAAGTGATTGATCATGAGTCGATCTTTTCTTTGAAAAAAAACAACATTGTTAGTACTTATGTATTTAACATGGCCGTAATATTTCGAACAACAGAAATCTTTTTTTCCATTTCATTTCTAAAGAAAAGACTTGTATAAAACTGTAAATTTTCTTCGTCTAAAACTCTAGATTATCGTATTTCCTGAGTACATGTAGATCAAGCCGATTTATTCTCTCACGAATGAAATTCACATCAGATTTACTTCAAATATTTTCAGATGGAATCTTTGTCTTTCTTTTCAATGTATAGGTATATGAAGTAATCGAATGCAAATAAAGACTGCTAGGACCAAAGCACTGTTTTTTTATTCTTGAGCCCATTTAATCAATCACGATGCAGGTTATCCATCTTCCGCCATTTCGAAATTAGTCTGCGTAGCGACTCCGATCACCGTTACAATCGATTAACTCCCATTTGTGTATATAAACCCCCACATTCTCCATTACTGTTAGAAGAGTTTCTTCGTTAGTCTCCTGAAGAAGCCCATTATGAAAATGAGCGAAACGTTGAGTGTATATTATAATTCAACAAGGTACGCTCTAATTCCGAAATGGGTACGTCGATTTATTGCAGTAAAAGCTCTTCAACAGATAAGAACCACAGATGCTTGAAGAAGACTCGTCTCCATTTTGATTCAGAATTCTGGCAAAAACCAAAACTTTACCTGTGTATTCTGTAATCCTTGAAAGAAGTTATATCACATAATATGTAAAACAAAGTCTCTCTAGGTATGGTCCCAGGGTTAGGTTTAGACAAGCAAAACCATATCTTCAAATGTCTAGATTTTCAGACCTATTTAGGCCTCTACTAGAGATGCTATTCAAATTCTTCAGACTTTTCAAACTGACTGGGTTTATAGTTCAGTATATTTCTTGATGTAAAATTCAAGAACGCAAAAATCTGAAATGGTCTCAAGGCATACTAAATCCTGAGGCGGGCTCTGGTCAGCTTTGCTTCAGCTGTAGTGGGTATCTTCATTGGTTTCAGTTGTTTCTGGTTTTCCAGCTTTTATCTATGTTATTTTGTATATTTCTTTCTGCCTTTTGGTATCAATTATCTCTGCTAGCGTTTCCAAGTCGTTATTTCTTGTTTCGAGTACTACCTTGTTGAACTTTTTTTCTTTCCACCTTGTTTATTTCATAGCTGATGTGTTTATGTTTCTATACACATATGTATTTGCCTGTGTTAGATATACTAAGTCTTTAATTTTTTTTGTTAGTCTTTCGATCATTCTTTTAATTACTTTATTCCATTCTCTTCGCTTTCTTCCTTGTGTTTTTTGTACATTTCTTAGTTGTCCTCTCTGGAAAGAAGTTTATTTCGATTATGCTCTTGGAAGAAATTCCCTTTTCCTGAAGATCTCCTCCCTCTTCTTACAGTTTTCCAGATAATCCCTCAATATCTATCTCGTTCTCTTTAGTAAGTGCTAGTTTTTATTATTTTTCATAAGTCATTTGCTAAGATATTCACGAAGCAGAAGGCTTTTATCTGGCGGGCATGTTCTGTATCCGTCGTCAACAAACTTTTATAGAATAAGCTTGTCTTGTGGGTCAGCCAGCGAAGGCGCGTCACCTGGTCCTGTATCTCCATACAACGTACCACAGCAACGTTTTATTTCCTCTCCCATCATGGATTTTTAAGCGTGGAACAGTTTAGTTTTGACCAGTTTTGAGATTCTATTGTACCGTCCTGATTATGCTTTGCTACCCTAGAGTCCAACATAGAGTGGTTTGGATCGGGAATTTGAATGAGAGACGCCCATAAATAATTTTTTTTCTCAGTAGCCTATATCTGTTCAGTTTAGGTCGCCCTAAAACGGGGAAGAGGTAACCAAAAGTCAAGAAAGTCAACCAAGGAATTTTGGAGGACACAAAGCTTTCCAAGGATGCTGCTTTCAGCTTCAAGATTACTTTTATTTTCGGAGAACATGAAGTAAGCTTTGTAAATAAAGGAAAGACCTCAGAGAAGTTGCAATCTGAATCCTGCTTACAACGGATGGATTATAGGAGCTTTTCATGCGCTGTGAAACCGGCTAACTATTTCCACTTTTTACAATCGTCATCACCATAATGTTTAATAATAGGATAGAGATTTCTTCAATCATGTATTATGGTACGCCCAGGTCGAATCTTCTTGTTACGGAAACCAACATATTGATGAATAGGTGAGGCAACACTAGAGAGATAAGGGTTGATGTCCAGCGTTTAGTCAAAAAACGTCTTTTTATAAAGTGTCTGAAGTAATTTACTAAAAGAATCAAAAGTGTGAAGATTTAGAACTGAAAGAATAGTTAGATACCTTTGAAATGTGTTCTGATGACTTCAATTCTTGTTCGCAGGGAAGTGGGGTAATTTTGATGGTAATTGTTAGATTATGCTGCAGAGTAGGATCTTGGATGCCAATAATGGTTCGATTTTTTCTAAGGTAAAATATAAGGCACACTTTCATTTGATAAATCTCATACCAGCAATCCAACTAGGTATCCTCTGATACACTGTCCTCCCCTTCGTTCGAATACATTCCAAAAACTAAAACTCGGCAGATATAATATAGATTGATTGGTAATCTATAAAGCAGCACACCAGAACCGTGTAGGTTTTAGTGAGCGATGTACCCGTGAATTCAACTTTTCGTGTTCTCGAAAATTTTTGGGACTATGATTTCTAGTAAGTTGGTGGCGAGTTGTCCGTAAACGAATCAATTTGTGGGATAAGGGGCCATTTCTTATTAGTGATCTTCCACCATAGAAAAGAAACCAGTTTAATCAACTCTGTATGTTTTGTGTTCATGGGTGTTCGGAAAGAAGAGCAAGATGGGGCATTTGCCTTCACCTGGATTTTGGCATTTATTTTTTATTAAATCAAAGTCCAACAATGACATGCAATTACTTCTTTTGCTGAGTTGCGAACGAGCTTTGTAAACAGAATTTCATTACCTATAGATTCTTACGGCTTTATTTATTCTTTTTATATGTTTCTTCTTTCATTCTTCTTTTTGTTACTCTTGTTTCTACATAAATGATATTAAAAATGGTACACCCAGCTTGCGTAGCCTATAAAGTGAGAAACTTACGTTAGAGGCCTGCACGGACCGGATGTTTCAGTCGGACCTTTGCGCCGCTCGGCCCGAAGCTTGGATTTGGGTTGAGCAGGGCCTCATTTTAACAATTCATCGCGCTTTCTTGTGCTGTTGGACCTGTCGAGTCTATCGGGTTGGTTGGGTTTTTCGGATCATTATCTTTGTACTGATTCGAAGCGGACCGGACTGAGATCTTTTTCGTACTAAATCGTACAGGCTATTTTCGTACTGAACCGCACCAGATAATTGTTGTAGTGACTTGGACAGACGTTTTCTTTGGACTCACCCGGACAACATTATTTTCATACTGGACCAAAGACGAGGATTTTCCTACTACACCAGATTGAAAATTTTTTCTCAACCAGAGGAGTGTTATTTTTGTACGGACTTAGGCGGGCATTATTTTTACGCTGAGCCAAAGCGGAAAAGTTTCGTACTGTACCATAGAAGCCTGCTCTCAGCCGGGTCTCAGTTTTTATTGGGTACCCCGGATCTATCGGGTTGTCTGATCTTGTGGGACTCTAGGTCATGTCTAAACTCCCGGCCCTGTCGGGTGGTTCTGACCTGTCAAATAGTTCAGAGATCTCAGCCCTGTCACGCTTCCCGGCCATGTCGAGTTTTCCGACTCTGTCGAGTTTCCTGGCCCTGTCGGGTATTCTGGCCTTGTAATATATCCCGACCCTGTAGAGTATCTCGACCCTGACGAGTCTCCCGACACTGTCGTGTTTTCTGGCCCTCTCGGGTCGTTCAGGACTGTCGAATCTTTCAGGGATCTCGGATCTGTCAGGCTTCCTGACCCTGTCGATTCGTTCGGGCTTCTTGAGTTGTTGAGGGGTCTCGGCCGTTCGAGACTTCCGGCCGATGAAAGAGTTATCGGGTTTTTTCGAGCTGCGTCAAGTTTAATCTCAGTCGAGCCGGGCCGGTCCGGGCTGAGTCAGACCTGAAAACTCTGGCTTTATAGGGGGCTTTAACTTACGTCGATGATCTGTTTATTTTTTGTATTTGTCACATTGACAATTTAGAAATCCTTATACAGGGTGTCCCATGACATACCTTTGATATTTCGCCAAGGTAATTTAGCTCATTGCAATCGATTAATTCGAAAATAAAAGACCATTGAAATAATCGAAATAATGCAGTAATCGAATTTTTTTTAAATGGTAATTGAACTCTCTTAACAGATTTATTGGTTCTTTATTTAGTTCTTTTGGTTGTACAAGCAAAACCAACACTATTTTCTGATACTAAAATTTTATATGTAGTTATTGTTAAAAGTTAGAGAGTTATATTGATAATAAGCTTACCAATGAAGGTACCGTACGTTATTAAGTGGACTCAGTAGTGACGTAATATTCACGTCAGTATTGGACATTATGACTTAAATGACCATACATGACCAAATATCGACGTCATCTGTCCGTCACCATGTTAGCTTGGTAATTCTTTGTATTTTTAAGTTGTCTAATAAGGAGATTCCACAAGTGGCTGTTTTCTGTTTTTCTGCAAGTTTAGGTTGTTATAAAATGATTGATGTATTCAAAAAATGCGATTTACAGTAATAAATGCAAAACAAATTAATTAAAATTTTGAAACGTGTAGATCGACGTGCCAACAAGACTTTATTGGTTAATAGTTGACGCTGACTGACAGTACAATGCAAGGTCATTGGAATCCTGTATTCTGATTGATTGATGGTATACTTTTGAATTTTCAAAATGAAGGCCTTATTTATACCATATCTGAGCATGATGAGGCGTTTGTGGTGATGCTGAACAGTGTAAGAGAGTTTGCTAATCTTGATGATAATGATCTCACCCTTCCATTATACAGAACTTTCCAATTTAAAGTGTGCGCTTTAGGACGTTTTGCTCAAAAATGCTTCTATGTAAACTTTCTTTGTGATCTTTATGAATTACCATTTGCGATGGACAACAGAAATTTTTCGAAAGAACCGCGTTTAGAAACCCAAAAATCAAATCTTTCATAGATCTTAAATAAAAAACAAGTGAACTAGGGCTTAGAGTTCAAAAGATAGAATAGACTGTATAATCAACCTCAACCAATCTTTCCTTTTTTTCTTAACCTTTGTCTCTCCTTGGAAAATATCTTGTGGATGGATACCCATGTTTGTACTATTTTGTTTTTGTTTCTGAAAGAAAGACTTGCAAAGCACAAATTTTGATTTAACGAAATACCAGCGTTCTAGTTTGGGAAACTGTCTTACTAATTGTAAAGTGGTTGGGTACAGCTGGTAGAACAATTATTATAAGGGCGTCGCAAAATGGTGACCTGTTTTGGAAAATTTAGGTCGACATGAAAAATTTAAAAGCTGTCAACTTTTGTGTTTCTTGTTCAACTTTTCTTGTTGTATTTAATGCAACCCAATACTCAAATTCCTGATGAAGCCAGAAATATTAGCGAAAAAATTTCGCAGTAATAATTTGTAAAAACCATCAGTCTTTACCTATCATGAAGTTGATCCCTTGATTTATTTGTGCACAATGTTTGTGGTGTTATTATAAATTATCCTAATTTCTCCGAAATTCACAGATGCCAATTAGTCAACGCATTGGAAACCATCGTGAGAAATTGCTGCGGTGGGTAATAAAAAAAATCGCTAGAAGCTTTCAAAAATGAATAAATAAAATTCCTTTCTGTTATTTCTTAACATCCTTTAAATATTTTTTCGTTTTCCAACGAATTAGGTCCAATAATAATAAATTTTAAGCAAATTTCTCCCAGATAAAATACTTGGAAGTTTTATTTTGATTACAACCATTCAAAAAATCTCCATCTGCATATCCATTAAAATTTCTCGATTATTAAATTTCAGATAGACCCACACACAACTAGAGTTTATTAAGCTAAATCACGATGACTTGCTTTTACTACCTGAACTGAAGCGTGAAATGGAATCTAATAATTCTTTTAAGGGATCTAGAAAGCAGGTGTCGTTTGTTTTTCAACTTTTTCTTATTTTAGCATTTTAAAACATGGTTTTAATATTTTCGCAGCAGCCGGTGGTGGCGATGATCCACGATCATGACTCATGATACTAAAACGCATATAAATACAAAAATAATCTATAAAGCCAAAAAAGTTTTCACATACCGACATGTGCGGCTCATAGAAGAAAATATTATAGCTGAACGACCGACCGGCCGGCCAACCGGGAATAATATTATACACTTACACATACGCATACTTGACCAATGTTGACGTCAAATTGACCACATGTGTGATTGTCAAAGATGCTGACCAGCTGTTGCATCTATCACTATTTTAAGGTATTCGAAATTAAAAAATATGAGAGGGCAGGTTGTATTTGTGGGATTTATAATGATATTGTCCGCGTGCAACTCGTTAGCGGGATATGTTTAGCTCGGGCGAGCTGTTTGATATTCATTATAATGTCAATCTAAGATCAAATGTACCGCAACATGTGTGCGAGCGCGTTTCACCACGTGTTAGGAAAACAGCATTTATTTTCATTAAACATTATCCTTTAGTGTCGATGACAATTTAAAATGTGGTTGTTCTGTGTAAAAACAGGTGTTTTACCTATTTAACTTTTTCAAAACTTTCCTCTCGCCGTTATTCTCTCGCTCTAGACAAAATAATGATGCTCAAAATAATACCTGAGCCCAGTTGGCTTTTATAATAAGAATAGATATTTATCTACAGGTAAACGCGTCGAAACGCAATTTAATTAAAATTAAAGGTGCGATAGATGTAATCGGTTAATTTGTAAAAGCAAAATTTAAATGTTTCTGCTAAATGTGATATCAAAAGCAATTTATCTACTCTGGAACATTGACCCTTTTAAAATGATTGTCCTAGAAAATAAGAAATACGAGGCCTGCATAGTACTTCATTGAAATTTTTTCATACAACTTTGATTCTAATTCCTAATTGCGGAATTTTCGTATTTTCATGTAAGGGAGAGCGGACGGAAGTAATGCGCAACTATTTTGAGATGAAACTCGCTAAAAGAGAAGCGAGAAAAGCAAATACCTGACATAACACATGGGCTGAAAAGTCCCAGGCCTAACAAAGAAAACTCGGTTTTTTTTGTTCAAAATTAGCTTTATTCATCAACGTAATTTCCATCAAGAACAACGCAATCATTCCAGCGCCGCTCTAACATTTCAATACCACTTTTGTAGAACGATTTATCTTTTGCCTCAAAATAGGACTCAGTTTCAGCGATAACCTCTTCATTCGAGCGAAATTTCTTACCGGCAAGCATTTTTTTAGGTCTGCAAACAGCCACTAGTCGCTGGGAGCCAAATCTGGCGAATACGGTGGATGTGGGAGCAATTTGAAGTTCAATTCATGTAGTTTTGCCATTGTTTTGATTGACTTGTGACACGGTGTGTTGTCTTGATGAAACAAAATTTTTTTCTTTGCCATATGCGGTCGTTTTTTTGCAATTTCGGCCTTCAAACGCTCCAATAACGCTATATAATATTCACTGTTGATGGTATTTCCCTTCTCAAGATAGTCGATGAATATTACACCACGCACATCCCAAAATACCGAGGTCATAACCTTTCCAGCCGATTGTTGTGCTTTCGGTCGCTTTGGACGAGGTTCACCAGTTACTGTCCACTCAGATGACGATCGTTTTGATTCCGGAGTGAAGTGATGGATCCATGTTTCATCCATTGTCACATATCGACGCAAAAATTCCGGTTTGTTACGTTTAAACATGGCCAAACACTGCTCAGAAACATCAACACGTTCTTGTTTTTGGTGAACAGTGAGCAAACGCGGCACCCACTTTGAGCAGAGCTTTCTCATAGTCAAATGCTCATGCAATATAAAGCCAACACGTTCTTTTGATATCTTTACAATGTCAGCTAACTCACGCAACTTCACTTTTCGATCATTCAAAACGACTTTGTGGGTTTTTTTGATGTTTTCTGGTGTTACCGCCTCATTTGGACGTCCACTGCGTTCTGCATCATCGGTGTCTCTACGACCACGTTTGAAGTCAGCAAACCAACGTTTTATTGTTGTTTCTGATGGAGCGGAGTCCCCATAACACTTTTTAAGCCATTGCTTCGCTTGAACGGTATTTTTCCCATCAAGAAGCAGTGTAAAATTAAAACACGAAATTGTTTTTGATCCATTGTTTTGAAAATAACAAAAGTAGCGTCACTCTTAGCACAATAACTCACAAAATAATGAATAGAATATCATGAAATTCTAACAGCTGTCTTTTGAAGGTTAGTACTAACTGAAAAAGCGGTGAATGTAATAGAACTAGCGCCAGCTATTTGTTAGGCCTGGGACTTTTCAGCCCATGTGTTAAGTAAGTTGGAAGCGTCATAATACGTTTAGGAAGAACCTGGAGTATCAAGAACAAAACATTGTACTCTATGGAGGATTCTAAGATTCTAAAGGAAGAATCTGAAACATAGACCTACGCCTTGTCTGCTTTGGATAATTTATGCTCTGCTCTGACATGTGATACTGCTTTGCAGAAAAAAGAGGACCATATAAAGTAAGATGGATAACATTTTGAGATTTCTTCTAGATAAACGATAAGCTTAAATTCCTGCAAGATGGTATTATGACAAAGAGGGTATAATCTAGTCTTCTCACTTCATCTTAGTGTTTTACTTTCATAGATTCATAAAATGTTTCGCTTTCCTACTTAGACCATAAAGGAATTAATATATGGTAAGACACAGAGACGTTTCTGGCTGATATACACACTGGTTGTAACTAATGAAAATGCGAGTTTCCATTGGGCTTCGATCTTTTGTGCCAGTGGTCAATACCAATCACTATTTGGTTGTGGAATCCAAGTATACGAGGGTTGCTATTTATATTTCTGTCCTAACAATGAAAAAACAAGTATTTATGATCGAAACTAGTTTTATTGTTTTTCAAAATATTCTCCATTGAGATTGATACACTTTTCCATGCGTTGGAACCAATTTTCGAAGCACTTTTTCCACTCTGTTTGAGGCAGACCCAAAATATGCGTTTTGAAACAAAAAACGGCTTCTTCTGGTGTTGAAAATCGTTGACCACGCAGTTTGTTTTTGATGTACGGGAATAAAAAGAAGTCATTGGGTGCCAAATCAGGGCTGTATGGTGGATGGCCCATCAACTCGACCTTCTGGCTAGTTAAATATTCAATTGTTTGAGCAGCGGTGTGAGAGCTTGCATTGTCATGATGAAGAATGATTCGCCTCTTCTTTGAAGTTTTCCGAATTTCTCCAATGACTTCTGGCAAACAAATGGTTGTGTACCATTCAGAGTTGACCGTCTTACGATGCTCTAACGCCACTGTTGCCACATGACCGGTAATGCCAAAGAAACAGGCAACCATTTGCTTCGATGTGCTTCTTCCGCGAACAACTTTTGTTGGATTTGGCTCGTCTTGAAAGACCCACGCAGTTGATTGCTGTTTTGTTTCGGGGTCATATGCGTAGATCCATGATTCGTCACCTGTGCAGATGTTATACACAGCCTTTGATGCACCTTTCGCAAATTTTTTCAACATTTCAATGCACCAGTCGACGCGAGCCTTCTTTTGAGCATTGGTCAGGTTATGCGGGATCCAACGGGAACAAATTTTTTTACGGCCAAATGATCATGCAATATCTTGTTGATGCTAGTCATACTAATGCCCAAAGATGCCTCAATCTCACGGTATGTCACATGACGATCTTGTTTAATCAGTTCACGCACAGCATCGATGTTTTCAGGCACAACGACAGATTTTGGACGGCCTTCACGGATTTCGTCCTGGAGTGAACATCGGCCACGTTTGAATTCATTATACCAGTTTTTTACAGTGCTGTAGGATGGAGCTTCATCGCTGTATAATGTATTAAGTTCATTGATGCACTCTTGTCGTGATAATCCACGTCGAAAGTTATGAAAAATAATTGCACGAAAGTGTTCACGGGTCGTTTCCATTTTTTACTAGGGAATGCACTTTTCAATTAACTGCAAACAACACTAATCGCACTCAAATGACAAAATGTTGTGGTTGAGGTTATGTTCAACAATGTAAAGTTTACACCGGACATGTCAGCTGACGCCTGAAAACAGTCAGTGTTGCCAAGGCCAGAAATATAAATAGCAACCCTCGTACATGAACAAAAACTGGAAAATGCACTACAAACGAAAATCAAAGCAACAAATTGGAAACTAAAAATCAAAACAAGCGATGACTAAATATTCCGCCCATCAAAATGAAATATTTTGAACCAGCAGTGATGACGATGACGCGAACGATTCGTCAGCAACATCTTTGCCGCTTCTGCGAGAGTGCTAATAATTCGTTCTTTATAATGATCACGTTGCCATATTTGAGATTTTTGGTTTTGGTTTAGTTTAGTTGTGGTCGTTCTACCTTGAAACTACGACTACCAAAGAATATTATGACGTGTGGGACCAAATTCCGTCAGATGATGAGTCCGATGCATCTTCTGTAGGGGATGACACCGAATTATCTGCTAATGGTGCTCAAGATGAGAATCTGTTCAATATTGAAGAAATTAATGTAGATTTTGTTGAAGAGAATCTAGATAACGTCATGGTTTGTACTAATCAAAACAGCAGATTAAATAAAAATGATGATAAAGACTGAACTTCAGACGTTTCAAACTGTACTTTGCCCAACATCCTTTCAAAAGAAAAAGGCCCGAATTTACCTTCTACCGTTGAGACTCCATTAGATGTCTTCCTACATTTATTTACCATGGATCTCATTGAGCATATAGTTTTCCAGAGTAACCTGTATTCTGTATGTATGATTGTGGCAACAAACACAAATGAAATGAAGACTTTCTTTGGAATCAACTTGTTGATGGACATAACGAAGTTACCAAGTTACAATGATTACTGGTCATCAAGACCTGAGTTATAGGATAAATATATTAGTACTGTAATGCCTAGAGATCGTTTTCCTTGGCTGCTTGGTAACCTCCATGTGAACTATAACGAGAGGCACCTAGGAAAGGTGACAAGAATTTTGACAAACTTTATAACTTACGTCCTTTGCTCGGTAAACTCAGCGAAACATTTATATCGACAATGCGTCCACATTAGTGGCTATGTATGTCAGTTTCAAATCTACACGGGCAAGATAAGCAACATTGTAGAAACCAATTTGGGGCATCGTGTCGTAACTGACCTAACCAGAAGACTTGTTGATAAATATCGCAAGATATTCTTTGACAATTACTTCAATTCTGTAACGCTGCAGAGATCATTATTAACAGAAGGATTATACGCCTGTGGCACGGCAAGAAACAATCGTATAGGCATGCCGAATGTTTTGAAAGGTGACAAGGTTTAACATTTGTTTGAAGTGGGTGGACAGAAAATCGGTTCTGCTTCTGGGCAACTACCACAATTCTGCTAGTGTCGAAACAGCAAGTATAGGCGAAAAAAGCATGGCACTTTCGAAGACGTTTCATCTCCACAATGGTCAATGATTATGACCGTCACATGAGTTAACGTTGATAAATTCGATATGCTGAAACCGATATATGACATTGATAGATAATCTCATAAGTTGTGGCAGGGCATCTTTTTTTACTTCTTGACTGCAGCAATGATGAATGCCTTCATTCTTTTTCAAGAAGGGATCCCGTCAAAGATGACGTTGAAAGAATTCCGTCTGAATGTATGCACCGGGCTTGTAGGTACCCAACCCAATGTTCCCAAGAAAGAAAGGAAATCTGCTGAGAAGCTTATGAAAAGTTTCAAAACCACTATACCGCAAGGGCAAAAATGCGCATATGCCTATCCGAACAACCTCCCTGCGTTGCGCACACTGCAGTACGAAGAAAGAACAACACCGCACCCAATGGAAATGTACATACTGCAAAGTCGGCTTCTGTCTCATCGAAAAAAGGAACTGCTTCAAGGACTTCCACATAAAATAACCATAAATTCCGCTAGTTTGCTAGTGGTCACCATAAGAGACTACCATATTCCCAGGGCAAGGGCAGCGCTCAAATTTTTTTGTCATAATATGTAGTACTCTCTTATGGCTGATAAATGCATTTCAGTAGAAAAAAGTTACTTCTTACAAAAAAAAAATAATTTCGTCTTGAAAGGGCTAAGAATTATGGGCCCCGGTGCAGTTGTGTAAAGTGGAATGTCTGATAACTATACTCAGGGGGGAGCAACAAAACTTGACGCGAGTCAGATTGCTACCTCGCAAGCCAAAAGCGAAAATCGAGAAAATAAAGTGAGTCAGTGATGTCATGATAGCAATTTCACATACTTGAGCATTGCGGGGAGTGGAAGAACGAGGGCGGAGGTCTTTGGCGGGTCGTTTTACATTGCATTGCATTAGGAAATTACCACCCATATACTTATTAATAGACAAAGAGGTCGCGAATTCAAAACGACGACGTAGAACTCTTCATACGTCGGAATCCTGTTCAGTGGCAAGTAGTAATTAGCAGCGCTGTTGGTAAAGGTTTCTGGACGATCGACAGCGAATGTCAATTTTCGTAAAAGTAAAGGCAACACTTTTAAAAGCGCTTTCTTCGATGCTGGCAGCGCGTAAGCTTGATTACTGTTCCTGAACGCAAACAATGTGATTATCAATATAAGTGGAAGATGGTTTCTAACGAATTTAATGTTCGATCTTCTGCACTTTCATTAATGTCTTGATTAAATTAATTGCAATGTAATTTAGTAAATAGATTTGAATGATGTTTTTAGCGTTTGTGCAAAAGCAATGAGAGTAGTTATGGTACAGGTATGTAACATAACTCCATTTGAGGGGGAGAGGGATTACAGACAGATTCTTAGGTTTTGACGGAACCACTAAGTCAAAACCAATGAAGATGAAAATGAGTTTCCTTCAAGCAACTCGACTTTTGATATTACCTGATATAAAAAATAATTATATATAACAGGTACTTCGCTCAAACAGCACTGATCATTCTGAAGTGCTTGTTGGTGACAGTCATTCAGCACTCATTTGTCTATGCAGCACTATGGGATCATTATACTTTTTGATTTCTGTTTCAATTTTTTGAGTTCTTGTTGCCAAGTGTTACAGGTACGACATGTGGAAAGTAAGGGGGCTAAATATTTTTCAAAGGGTTATATAACCCAATAGTACTCGTCAGGAAAAACACAGCAAGAATACCTAGTACACTCGTGTGTCATGTTTGTTTCACGTACAGCGCATGAAATCTGCTGTCTCATTAAAGTTTCAGCAGATAAAATTTGTAAGTATTTGTTTCACGTGGTTGAGTTAAACTATGACTAACACATACACCGTCGGCGGCCAGTCTCTTAATTAACGCATCTAAAATTTTTATGCCTCCTGTGTCTCGTTGGCTTAACGTCCCAGGTCGGCCATGGACTTAACATCATCTAACAACTTAGATGTGTCGATGTCGGTTTCGAAATTCCAACATTGATCTTCCGTAACAAAAAATGTTAAGTTGTGATCTAAGTTAGGATTTGCCCCGTTGGATCAATGCCAATTTTGTTTTCCTTCTGTAATTGTAGTATTTATTTTTTCTTACAAAAATAATCAATCCAAAAGATAAACGGAATCGCGTTACCTAGAGTCTTCACCTTTTATTTACTTCCTTTTCGTAGATTGGCTGACATGTGTCATGGGTGAAGAAAATTCGCATTTTAGGACAACTACTAATACTAAATAATTTCATTACTAGCAACACTCTTTTGTGTGGTTAATTTGAATGTCTTCCATCCCATTTCAAGAAGTTTCCATCCAATCTGGAATTTTTTATTAGAAGAAGACAAAAACACTTTATCGCAAATCACTGAAGAAAGTGGGTTGTTGGCAGCAGTTTCCTGATCTTTGTCTTTTAATTGGACCTTCTATGTTTTATCTAATATATACACAAAGCCATGAACCTGTGGCATTTTTCAAAATCGTTGCAGATGTAGTTTTCATGTTGAAATGATTTTGATCTGATTTGTGCAAAACTCCATTTGTGTGAGCTGGAATTGAAATTTTTTTAAAGAGATTTATCTAAATTCATTAAACTTCTTAAAATTGGAGATAAAGATCGAGCAGGTTTTACTGTTACCTAATGTTAATTTAGAAATTGTAAGAATCACATCGAAATGCGCGGATTTCAAGTTTCAACCTTTCTGTCCAAAAGCAAATAAGCACCTACTACACACTTACCCCACCAAAATGGGGCAAGCGCATATCCGGTACGGACCTTCAAAACGCAAAACTAACAAAAATAATTAAAGAACTACAAACGGTAAACTGTATTATTATTTTCATCAATCTAAGAATAAATCAGTGGGTAACATTATTGAAGGTAACAACCACCATTTAAGTTGACAACCATTAATTCATATTGTACTCGGCAAAGGCCACTTGAGTTATGAAGTCTCTCCTACATTCAATAACTGGTGGATAGATACAATATCAGCCCTGTCTACTGACCTTTTATCTTCTACTTGTGAGAACTTAACTGTGGTAGAAAGCTCGTTTTCAGACAATATAGCATATTACCGCATTGCCACGTTCAAAAGATGATAATTGTCCGAAACAATGCTTTGTTGAACGCAGTTTTTACATCTTCGAAATCTCTGATTTCTTTTTCAAAACAATCTGCTAAATCTTCTCTAGTACGTACTTGATTGTATGCTGAAGGCATCATCATTGACTGAAGTAGTTATCCTGCATTTCGTTCTGTCTTGATTTTTTAGTTTGTTTAGTTTGTTTCTTTCTTTTACTCTTCCGTTCTTTTGCAATCGTTTTTTCACTCTGTATATTTTGAACTCTGCAAAAGCTTTGGCAGATGTGGTGACCTCAGATTCTGTAGAGGTTGCCATTTCTTTCTTTACATCACCAGAACTGTGGCTTTTAACTGCTCTTACCAACAATTTCTGGAAAGAAACCGTGGATTCCACATTCAAGTCTTTAACAGCTGGAGATGTCTCTGTAATTGACGCTGAGGGCAAGACAACGTCATTAACAGGCTGTAAAGATTCGAGCTGTTCAGATATCTGATGCTGACGTCAAGGAACTACTGGTAAATCATCTGGTGCTGCTGTCTGAGGACTGTGGTTTGCCAATTCTGAATCAAAGGCTATCAAATCAGTCTGGATTCTTTCCACCTTTTAAGAGCAGACGGATCAAACAAGTGCCGCGGACGAGATACCTATTTCAGTTTCTTGGAAACCATTTTGAACTATTGAGAAGTTGATTTTAGTTTTATTTTAGCAATTAATCTCGAAAATTCTTTCTTTGGTAATTTTATTCCAATATGACGTCTTTGCAAGATTCCATAGCACATCAGTCAAGCGGTTAGAGGATATGACTGGAATGGAGAGGCAATTTGCGGATCTTCTTTTATTTTTCGCCATTGAGATTATCCTCAAACTTACGTGGGTAGCATATCCATCACAAATAAAAAAAAACTGGTCTTTTCGACCGTCGACCTTTAGAGAAATGGTTTGAAAATATCTTTCAAAACCCTCAGTTTTTATCTATCCGTTTGAGGTCTCTGCATAGGATGTTTCCAGGTAACTTTTCAGATTCCTTCTGATGCTGACCACTGATCCTATAAGTTCTATCTCTTAAATATGATTAACGTTCGGTAGTATTTTTTCATCTCTTTTCCTGAGGTACTATTTGCGCGTGTAGGCGCAGAACCCGTCGCTCCTACCACATTAGTTTTAAAGGGATCTCGCCGAAAACTTGTCTCATCGCAGATGAAAATCAGATAAGGCTTATTTTGTAAACCTAGTTCTTTGATTGCATTCTCTAGTATCTCGAAATAGTTGCAAATAATCAAATCATAACAATATTTTCTACTGGGCCGTCTTTAAAATGAATTTTCAGTTTATTTGCAGTGACATAATCTCCAACCATCAACATAGCTTCTTTTCTGGACAAGCCAAAGCCATAACTTTTTACAAATATTAGACTCTCGGTTATTCCAGTTTCTATATCGGTTTCAGGCCTACGAAGATATGGATTATACTTAATAAAACCGGATTTTCTCTAACTATAAAACGTCATATGAAATGAAACGAAAAGCTTAAAACGGAAACAACAGAATTGTAAAGTTTCTAGCAAAATTTCGTTGAGGAATTATAAACATGAGGTTTTAGGAGTTCTCTTGCACATATTGCTTCTTTAAAGTTTGGTTTCATTTCCCGACGCACAAACAGACCGGGGCGGGGGTTGCTTGCGCACTGTTCAGGGACTTAACTACCAAAGCAGCTTGAACCGGTGTCTGGCCCTGGTATCTCTCAAGGTCAGTAGACTTGCAAGAACTTGAAGATCCAGAAAAATGCTGGGTTTTGTAAGAACCTGAACCACCGAGAAAGTTTAGGATTTTACAAATGAAAGAACATAAAAGCCAACAAAAATCTGCATATTTGCAGAAACCTGATCCCTTCATGAAGAGCTCTGCAAAACCATAGATAACCAAGACAACTCAGAAACATGAAAGAATTTATAAGTGTGCAAGGACTCACAAAGATGTGATGTGGCCAAAAATCAGTAAATTTCCAGAAATATTACAAAAAGGGCTTTTTAAGGAGACAAAAATGTATGAAATGATGATTTTTCAAAAAAAAAATATTAAGTACTCAGACGAAAAGCCGCAGTTATCGAATGACGGACTTTGTTAAACTTTCGAAATCAGAATTTATCGGAAAGCATATTGGTTTTTCGTTTGCTCGTGACTATGTTTTTTTTAGCCCGAAGAAGACCTTTTAATGAAAGTCATAGTGACTTTCCAAAATGTATATACCTATAGGATATTCTTCATTTTGGTCTGCCATGCATTGGCAAAAGGGTTTCTCTCATCCTCATGTTCAATGTTTGGCTCTACAGCGGATCAATGATAGTTCTAATTTATAATGTAAAGACTGTCATGGAATTAGTGGGAGTAGGAGTTTTAGACGACAATTTAAGTTCCAATAAACTTGTTAAAGAAGGAGAGATACACTGATGAAACGGTAGCTTAATATGACTGTTCAATTTGCTGTAATGCACTTGAATTGACTTTTTTCTTTCTGACAACTGTTTTAAGCTGTATCTATCTTAAAACAGGATCTTGTGCCCTCTCCCATAATCTATACCTGTGAGTATAGTTTCAAATTCCGATTCAGATGAGTTGTAGTAAATTAGACATTTTAGAAAAAAAGATTCTTGGAATTTTACCTTTACTTTTACAGTTGTGCTTTATAAAAGAAACGAATGGACCACTCAATTAACGTTTGTAGACGCCTCCAAAAATTACTGCGCCCAAAGCTTCGGGCCTCTAGGTACCTGCCGGGAAGGTAGCTCTCATTGAAAAGATTATTTTGTCCCGGATTATTCTTACAAATTAGGGCATCTTTATACTTATATTAAACGTTTTAGAAGTTTTCTCTGCGGAAAAACATTGTTTCCAACCTGTCTGCTTATTACACCAAACCTATTCGAATTTTAATGTAAAATAAATTCGATCAGACGAGACAAAATGGCAGCCTTAGCGCTCGTGTTTCTAAAGAATCGGAGACATCCAAGCTGAGTTTATTCAAATTAAAGTGGAATGGCTCGTTCATATCTAAATATAAAAATTCTCTTCTAAAAGGAACTTCAAGTGTCATTATTGTCTTATCATAGATCTCTTACTTTTGCATTGACAGAATTTTTTAGTTTTCATTTATTCTTATTACACAGAAACCGGACTTGAAACAGTGAAGCATATCTTATGCTACTGAAAGGCTTGCCTCGCTAAAGATTGAAGTTGTTCAGGTTTGGTACAAAATTTATTTTTGTTTTCACTCAATTAAAAGTCGAAGAACAACCAATTATGCCGCTTGTAGCGTTAAGTAAGTCAGTGATGAAAAGTAGATAGTACAACATCGGGCCACCCTTGAGATACCTCATATTTTACTGTTTAGCAGAAATAACTTCTAAATCCTTAAATTCTTTACCACCTGATCCACAGAAAAAACTACTGAAGTAATTAGCAATTTGAGTGTAAGAAATAATGAATGCCTCTGGTAATCATAATACACGGAGGTACAAAGTTCTGCTCTTATTAAATTCTAAGAAATAAACAGGAAAACGGATTTAAATATTTGCATGTTCAAATCTGTTATTTCCCTCTTATTTTAGCCGTTACGTGTTTTTCGAATTTAAGTTTGTTCGATTATTTTATTTTTGTTTTTATTTTATTGAAGACTATTTCTTCGCAGAACTAATATTAACTGTTACATAATCCAGATTAGATTTTTTAATGATTTCCTCTTATTAGTTTCCTCTGGCGTTTGCGATTTCTCTTTCGCACGCCCACCTTGAGAAACATTATACGGAAGAATTCGATTTTTATGTCATTTTAATTAAGTGCAAATTGCTTTGGAATAAATTCTAAAACACAGCTTGTCTTTTTTAGAATATTTATGAAATCACATAAATATGGTAATAATCGAGCCATCTTATTACTAATCCAATGTACAGGTGTCTTTTCAAGATTTCAAACGTGGGTTTTATAAATCAAGCAATAATTAACTGCATCTCATTCTAAATGATATTTAAATCTTTTAATTTTCTCCATTGCGTAATACCGACTAGTTTTTGCAAGCAACCGTTGTTTTTTTTCCTGCACCGCCACAGGTCGTTACAACCTAATGTTCATATCATCGTTCTGAGTACCTGAATACCAAGACAAATATTTCATATTCTAGATAAAGGTACTAAAGAGGCTGTTAGGTTAAAAGATAAATTTATCAGAATGAAAATATTTGTTTGTCTTCATAATCGCATGATGAGAAGCGAGAGTAGGACGTTTGAAGCGTGGGTAAAACAAATATTAATAAGGACTGACTGGGTCGCCCAACCCCATGCGTGACTCAACCGCACAACACTTTAGAAATGTCTTGGCAAAGAAACATTGTAATATTCTAAAAGAAAAAAAAATAAATAAAAGAATTCTAGTGAGAATTAGCTAATATTTGTGGATATAACAAGGTTCTCTGACTAGGTTTTCCCCGTTTTCAGTTATCATATTTGATTAAAATATTTTTCATTTCAAAACTTATTAGGTCAAATAATAAATTGCAAGAAATGTATTATCGATACTGGCATATCGAAAATATTGTTCTTATGTCAACTTCCACTTTATTCTAAATCGACCAGTAAGTACTTAATTCAAATGGTGTACAAGGTGGGCCGAATCCGGTGTAAATGCAGGAAATCTCAAGCGAAGATTCAGAATAGGTTAGAAGAAAAAAAAACTATTGAATCAGATTTTAAAATTAATTTTACGTAGTATGTATTGCAAATTCCTTAATAAAATCTACTGATCATATTTGATTTTGTTTGTCCAAACATACATTTTATATGTTGTCTAAAAGTTGATGAATGTGAATTCTCATTTGAGGTATTAATTGAGCTATTGCAATATTTCGTCGCGACGTTTCGAAAGCTGACTTCGCTTGCCTCCTCAGGCGTTCGCCCTGAGAAGGACGGTTTTGGTTTATTATTTTGCATTTCTGATTTACTTTTTTTTTGTAAATCTTCGACCACACCAGGGTTCGAACCAGGGACAATAATCACTAATTTGATTGCTAAGGTGGGCGCTTGAACCACTAGGCTACTGGGGCCAGTGTTGCCAATATTTTATCTTATATAAGCGCCAGTTCCGTTTCGTCAAAGCGCCAAATAGCACCATTAAACGCCAATTTAAATCTTGGTAAAATTTCCATTTAGACAACATCACATATATTTTCAGTTCGTTTACTAGAGGGCACCACCGTCGAATACCGATTCAAATTGCACATATATTAAGATTCCCTGTAGAACTTGTATTGCTGAAATGCAATAAAAGTAATAATAGTTATTATATTTTAAAATCAAACAAATTTAAACTTAAACAATTTTT
This sequence comes from Ignelater luminosus, assembly GCA_011009095.1. NCBI lineage: Eukaryota > Metazoa > Arthropoda > Insecta > Coleoptera > Elateridae > Ignelater > Ignelater luminosus. The sequence goes on along the minus strand of VTPC01091231.1, from coordinate 9,834 downwards.
AAGCGCCAACGAGAACTTTTGCGCGCCATGATTATCCCGCAAAACGCCAATTTGGCGGAAAACCGCCATTGTTGGCAACACTGACTGGGGCGGTCTGCTTACATAGTTTTATAAGTTCTATATGCTATATGCGCAGCAGGTTGCTGTGCATGTTGCGCAGTTGGGATGTGCGCCGTTTGTTGGTAGCTGCACCGTAGTTCTTCGCGCAGTATTGGCATCCATATGGATTTTATTTCTAAGCTAGGCTGGCTTATCGGTTTTTCGGCTAGCGCTATGTGGCTTCTTTCAGTTTTCTACGAGTTCTCTTCCCCCGTTGGATGCGGTAGTCTTCACTCTATACGTGTTTCGCGATTTTCAATTTATCGGTTTCTCCCTTCTTGATGTTATTTCTGAGTTCTTGAAGTCTCACCCGTAAGGGTCTGTCCGTCTCTTCTATGTATGCCCTGCCACACTCGTATGCAACGTTGAAGACACAGTTTTTCGTCTGCTGGTCTTCATTGATGGGTTTTGATGATCATTTCCCTAAGCGTCCGCGAGGATTTGAACGCTGTGCATATGTTGTACCTGTTTCCGATTTTTTGGAGTTGATCTGAGACGCCAGAGACATACGGAATGACAGCTGTGCGTTATCTTTCAGCTGCATCATCTCTGCCTGCTCTGTCCTCTGAGTTTTGGTTTCTCGGACGTTAGGTTAGCTGCAGCTATTAAGTTAGCTGCTATAGTATCAGGGTATCCATTCTTTCTAAGGGTTTGAGCTATCTTTTCCCTCTTCTTCTTCTTCAGGTCTCTTTCTTTAGAGTATATTGTCTTCGCTCTATCATATAGGCAACTTGCGACGCCCATTTTTACACTTCTGTGGTGGTTGGAGTCGTAATGCAGGTATCTATCTGTGTGGGTAGGTTTCCTGCATATGTTCGTTGTGCGCTTGTCCTCGTCCCTTTGGACCAAGACGTCTAGAAACGGTAGTTATTGTTTAGACTCCTCTTCCATTATGAATGTCATTGAAGGACCGTGATTATTGAGCGAGTATAGGAAGTTGTCAAGTTCTTCAGTCCCATGTGGCCATACCACAAAGGTACCATCGACATACCTTAGCCACAATTTCGGCTTTGCTTGTGACTGAAATATCACTTCCTGCTCAGACTCCTACATGAAGATGTTGCTCATAATTGGGGAGAGTGGTGAAACCATTGCAATACCAAACTCCTGCTGATAGAATTTGCTGCCTAATTGGAAATATGTCATCTTGATACATTTTGTAAGCAGCTCCATTATAGTGTTCCCAGTCCGTAGTTAGTCTTTATAGTTTATAATACTTTACTTTCTGTCTGTATGTCATATTCATACTCGCTGATCTTTACAAGACTACAGCGTATGAAATTGTACAGCAAATCTGATTTATGAAACGCAAGTTTAGGTTCCTCTTCCTCCAACCAGCCTTTCCTCTCGGTTGTTTTTCTTATTATATTTGCTATGCGATTGTGTCTGCTAATTCTATCAAAGCAATTTAGCGAACATCCCTGTAAGATATGAGAAAGTTATTATACTCTATTGCAGCCCGTCTCTTTCATTTGTAATTACCTTTTAGTTGCATAGTATTATTAAATTCAATTCCCAGCCAAAAGGTCGGAAGCTGGTCAATCCACCAGCTAGTTAATTTAGAGCGCGCTCCTTGGTTTAACCCGTTTTCACTATACGAGTTTTGTAGCTTTTCATTTCATTGCTCTTTCAAATGATTTTTAGTATCACGGATGTCCTAGTCCATTTGACTAGTTTGAACCAAATCCCTTCACATTCGGACATCGCTAAGACATCAGCTGCAATTGTTAATTTATGAAATCTAGTTTTCAATATAGTAGGCAGTTTCTCGAATAAGGAGGGGACAACCGAACCTCCATCTCTAGTATGGGCATGCAAGAATGCATCTGAACATAAGCTACAAGTTTTGATATTAAATGTCTTTTAATCATAAGAAGTTTTCGCTGTGCCTTTAATACGACCAAGCTAGTTCTTTAATTCATCTAGATCGTATTTGACTTACCTAAACAACGAGCATTGTTGACCCAGGTATTTAAGTATTCCCATTGTATCGACCTGGGTTCATGCGCTTGCGTAATAGTAAAACATAGCGGTAAGGTCTTTCGACCCAGCAGCGTTCTCACTGCCAGAATTCCTTTGGGCAAAAAATCGGTGACTCATTTATGGTTCTGACACGTTATATAATCGTCACTTAGAAGCCAATGTTCCAATCTTCAGATGACTATTCCCTATAGGAGTTCTTGAGACAATTCGTTCAATTTTGCAAAACAATTTGTCTAACACGATATTATCTGACCAAAGTAGTTTACTGTTCAAAACATTCCGCTAGGTTAGGTCAAGTTCAGTTACTGATTTCTTCATATTGTTTCAAGGTTTTTCATTCATAACTCGTGATCGGTAAGATATTTTATTTTGCTATCCTGTCTTGTAGTTGTAGCTCAAGTCAAGAAGAATAACTCTGCTGAACATATCGATTCAAAATATTCACTTATTGGATTTCAAAAATGATACCAATGTCAATTATGGTAGCAGCGAAAACAGCAAGAAGTTTCCGGTGACCAGGTGTTCAACATTGAGGAACCAGAAACAGTAGGGGCTCTGTCTTTCGGGATTGCCAGCCTATCTATTCATTCACACTTGATCAAATCTTGATTCTTATTGCATTTTTCAAAAATATGAAAATGGTACCAAGGTGTTTTATTCTACTTAGGAATATATCTACAGAAGTACATCTTGAAGTTACGAAGAATTGACCCAAATTCTTCTTCTTCTTCTACCTCTTGTCTTAAACCTCTGGTTTGTTTTTCCATTGTTTAGCCTCTTAATTTTCTTCGGAGGTT
>VTPC01091230.1:119682-146805 GCA_011009095.1 Ignelater luminosus | reverse complement strand
AAAGAGTTGATAGTTAGGAATGCTAGTTTCAAAAAAACTATAATACGTCACCAGAAAAACTACGTAAATAAATATTATGTTCATAGAAAGTTATTTTTTTGTTGTAATCACCAAACAAATCTATATTTAGGACTTATTATTGACTAAAGGTTGTAAACGTATAAGAACTAAACAGAAAGTTAGCTTGGAACAAATTTTCTCAATAACAAGATTGTTTGTATAACACAAATATGACCTAAAAACTATAATAGTAATACAACTCCAGGTGCTTTTAGTTATAAAGAAACTCATATTAATTTCCATCCACTCTACAAAAAATACATGTTTGTGACTAGTAAGTGACAACTTGCAGACAAACTTCACTATATTGCTTTTCGAAGTTACGCTGCTCTAATTATTATTAAATTCCTTACATTTACAGTTAACTTCATGATGAGACAATCAATAATAAGATATTTACAGGTTCAGGCTTCTTCGTTATTTGAATTTTTATAAGATTGTAACATTTAATTTAGCTTATTATTTATACGTTTTCAAAAAATTTATTTATGTTGTATTTTGAACCCTTTTATTACTCCCGACCAGCTGCTTGTAGCTTGGATTGCATACTTTCAATGCATGTTTTGTAGGACCTGTTTAAAATCACGCGTGCGTCCCTCAAAACCCCAAGGTTTTGTTTTTAAATACACCCAAAAAAAAAATCAAGTGAGGTGAGATCAGGAGATCTAGCCGGCCATTCCATTGGATCGCGTCTTCCTATCCATCTATTAGGACAGACTTCTTCTGGGTATTCTCCAAAATGAAGTGAATAATGTGGTAGTGTACTATTCTGTTGATACCAAACATTAAAATCTCAAGTTTAATTATTTAATTATTAAATCCGAGTTTGGTGCCGGACGTGGTAAAGAGCAGACATGTGAATACAGCTAACAGCGATAACAAACTCGTAAACGAAAGTTATCACGAATAGTCTATGAATTGTGAACGGCTAAAATAAAATATGGTCGAGTTAATCTAAAATTAATTTGTGGAAGAGTGAAATTAAAAGTTGTTTTAAAGGTTTTCCAATCAATTCAGTCATACTTTTAAATAGTGAAATATTTTCGACGTTTAATATACGCAAGTGGAAAAAGCAATATTTGTTTGCAGGTTCGGGAGTGTAATCTAATCGCTTCAAAAATACGCTAAAATATCTATAAACCAGGACGCGTATTAAGAAATCGAAACATTCCGAAAATATAAAACAACAATGTCAAACAGCGAAAACTACACAACCAAGGAAGGGAGAAGAAGAAGAGAATCTGATGATGAAGAAATGACAGAGGTATTTAACAAATCTAAAAAGATGCCGAGAACACCAAGTAAAACAGTAAAGGCTAAAGGAACAGAAAAAATTGATAAATTATTGGAATTAATGACAGAAGTACTTCAAGAACTGAAAGAAATACAAAAAGAATAACAAGATTAAAAAAATAAAATGAAGGGGCTAAAACAAGAGAATGAATTGATAAAACAAGAGAATGCAAAAATATATGAAAGATAAGATGGAACAAATTGCGAAAAATCAAAAACGCAATAACGTCATTGTGACGGAAGTAGAGATAATTAAAGATGACAAAAATGAATTACGAGAAGTGATGGAAAACTTTATAAAAGATCAACTAGGAATAAACATAAGATAGACAAAGGACAAAGATGTGCGTACTAGAAATAGAAACATTCCCAGAAAAAATGACAATAATGAAAAACAAATACAAATTGAAAAACCTAAAAAACAGAAAAATACACATAAATAACGACTTGACCAAAATAGAAAAAGAAACACAAGAACACATTAGAAAGCAGGCAAGAAAGAAAGAATGGAAAAAAACGTCAAAATAGAATACAAGAATGGACATGGGATGATGAAGAAGGAAAATTGATAAAAATTAAGAAATATGGTAATAAGAAAAAAAAATGAAAACTCAAAAACAATAATGATAGAACAGGAGAATAATAAGCCGACGACAGCAGCAAAGAATAAGGACATGAAATTGGTAAAGAATCCAAAACTAAATGTGAATAAAAGACGGAGCGATATAAAAAAGAATTCTAGAAGTTAGCAACATGGAATGTTAGAGAGTTAAATGAAAACAATGAATTTACTAAATTAAACGCAGTCCTGATGGGAATAACAGAAACAAAGATAAAAGGGATAGGAGAAATGAAATTAAAAGTTGGAAATCTACTAGTCTACAGCGGGGTGGCAAAAGAAAAAAGAGCAGCAGCTGGAGTGGGATGTATAATAAATAAAACAAGAAAAATGATGTGCAAAGTTGTAAAGAATGGACATAAAGAATAATAACAGTAGAATTAAAAAACGAAAGAGGTGAGGAGATGAAGATAATAACTGTTTATGGACCTAATGAAGATGAAACTGCAAAAATGAAACATACATTCTGGAAGTAACTTAACCTTGCAACAGAAACTAGTAAGGGAAAGATTTTTGTTATAGGTGATTTCAATGCGAGGGTAGGGAAAAATGGTAAAGCCATGGATACTATAGGTACACATGGAGAAGAGAAAGAAAGCAACAATGAAAGAAAAATGATAGATTATTGTGCAATAAATGATCTAATAGTGACAAATACTTTTTCTGAACACAGAAATGTACACAAGTATACAAGACAAGGGAAGGAAGAACTAGATAGGTCGATTATTGATTATATATTAGTGGAGAAGAGTAACAGAAGAGTGATACGAGACGTAAAAGTAAGACGAGGTCCTAAAATACATAGCGACCATTATCTGCTAGAAGCAGAAATTAAGAAAACAAAGGCCAAGAAGGAAGAAAACGTCAAAGAAGATACTAGAAAGATAACATATAAAATTATAAAAACGTATAAACTGAAAAATAATGCAATAGCAAGAGAATATAGTCTAAGAGTTAACAATGAGATGGCGGTAATAGAAAGATCAACAAAAGACGTGGAACAGATTTGACATAGATTCAAACTAACACTAAGGAAAGTAACCAAAGAGATATGTGGTGTGACAAAAGTGTATAAGGGCAGAAAACAAACCAATTGGTGGAACAATGAAATAAAAAAACAAGTAAAACAAAAAAAAAGAAAATGGAAAATTATATCTAAGCCAATAAAACAGAAGATAATTATAATGAATACAAAGAACAACGCACACAAGTAAAAGTTATGATGAGAACAACGAAGGAAAAAAGTTAGAAAACTTTTGGAAGACAAATGGAAACAAATAGTAAAAAAACCAAAAACTATTTTATAAAATATTGAAAACAATAAGAACTGGAAAAAACCTCAGCAGTGCAACACAATTATTAAAGAAGGACAATTGCTAACAGAAGATAATGAAATCATGCAAAAATGGAAGGAATACTTCCAAAAATTGCTAGATGGAGAAGATGAACTGAAGATAGAAGGTATGCTAAATAGAGAAGAAGATGAAAACAAAGAAATATCAGATGTAATAACGATAGACGAAGTGACTGAAGCATTAAAAAGAACATATACATGATAGCATTACTACAAAAGTGTTAAAAAATATGGGAATAGAAGGTATCAAATTATTTGTAGATATATGTAATAAGGCGTGGAAAGAAAATAAAATACCCAAAAATTGTTAAACAGGTGTAATCTTACCCATATTCAAAAAAGGAGTTGCACGAAATTGCAGTAATTTTAGGGGTATAACCCTATTAAGTACGGCAGTAAAGGCTTAAGAAAAGAGTACTAGAAAATAGACTTACATAGAAATCTAGTAGAACCAACATTACTAGAAGCACAGAGCAGATTCAGAAAGGGAAGAAGTGTGGCAGATCACGTATTTACAATTAAAGAAATTATACAAAAAACGCTCTCGAGCAATAACAAGGCCTACATGGCATTTATTGATCTAGAAATGGCGTTTGATAAGGTGAGAAGACACAAGGTGTGGGAAAGCTTAGCAAGACGAGGCGTAAATAAACAACCTATACTAAACGCAGTTAACAGTCTATATGAAGTAAACATAAACTATGTAATAAGCAGAAATAAGAAGTCAGAATCGTTCCAAATTAGAAGAGGATTAAGGTAAGGAGGCGTAATGAGTCCAGCACTGTTTATAGTATTCATGGATAAAATAATAAGAGAGTGTATGCCGAAATTAAAAAAATTCCAGGTAGGGTACAGAAAAATGCAGATTACAGAAATATCAGAATGTACATTCGCAGATAGTCTTTAAAAATCATTTAGATTCAGTACATTTCTATTTTTTAATATGAAGTTTAATTTATAAATAGGTAGATTAGCTTTATCATTTTCAACTTTTTCAATTTCATTAATAGCATTTGTGATTTTTTTTTGTTTGGCAATCTTCAAACAGAAAGTTTCTTACACAGCAATGTAATTTTTATATTGGCTAGTTTAAATTATTTATGTGTATAAAGTGGGCGTATTTAGACAAAATTGAACTTTGTTTTATTATTACGATTATGTTATTCAACCTGTCGCCTCTGATTCTTGATGTGAGCTCACAGAAATCAGACATTATAGCTTTTGACCTGCTGCGTTGGAAAGGTGTTGTTGCCCTCGGATGAAGGCTGTACTAACTTTCCTAATTAAAAACAGTTTGCGCCTTTAAATCTTCTTGCTCATGTATTTAATCATCTATTTCTTATACAATATTTTTACATTTTTGCTATTTATACTATATTTTATTTACATCTTTTAACTATTTATACTTGCATGTTAGTTATAATTATTGTTTATTGTTGTTCATTTACTTCACAGCGTATTTGTTTGCTATTTGTCACTGTTTACATGTTTTATTTACATTTATCTTGTCTATTTGTTTGAGGAATCAGCAAGTGACATAGCAAATTAAGTATTTGGAAGATATGATGTTTATTTGTGGTAATTATGTCAACAAGAATCTAAAGTTTCTAGGTGTGTCCCCTTGTGTTTGTTTCTGAGTATGCCACCTTGTCTGACTTCTTTTTCTATTTTAAACTTCTGTGTTGTAGATCCTCCAATCCGTATTATATTTCGTGTTTCGTTATATAGGCTAGTAATCATTTGTTTTATGTTTTCGTCGACTTTCCTCTTCCTTAAGGCTTCCCAGATTTTCTTTCTTGGGACACTGTCAAATGCTTTCTCTAGATCAGTTGCACATATGTATATTTTTTTGTTTGTCTTCATTATTCTTTCTGATATCTGTCTCAGTACGAATATCTAGATCTGCGTGCATCTCTCTGCTCGAAAACCTGCTCGGGAGTCAAGGCGTGTTGGTTCTAATTAACTTTTTAGTCTTACTTTGACTATTCTTTCTCGCATTTTGTATGTTACACATAGTAGAGAGATCTCTCTGTAATTGCTACACTTCATGATATTTTTTTTTATAAATGGGCAGAATTATTTCAGTTTTCCAGTCTTCTGGTAATTTTAGTGTATTCCATACCCTTGAAATGGTCTTATGCAAAAATTTCTTTCCCTTTCCTCCTAGACATGTTACCACCTCCGGTCTTATATTATCTATTCCAGTGGCTTTTCCTGTTTTAATTTTATTTATTGCTCTTTCCACTTCTTCCATTGTAATCCCTTCTCGTTCTGTTTCTTCAAATTTTTCATCTGTTCTAAGTTCTTTCTTATTGTTACCAGGTTTGCCTTTTTGTTCGTCCTTGAATTCTAAGAGTTCTATGTAGTATTCTTGCTATCTAGCTAATATTTCACTGTTCTCCGATAGTCTACGTCCATCTTTACTTTTAACATTCTTTAGTGGGTTTTCCTCATCTTTTCTCAAATTTCTTAAAGTTTCTATAGTTTGGAGTTCCCAATTGTGTTTTCTTCTATCTTTTTACCAAATTTTTACCTTTTGTTTGACTTGTCCTCTCTTACTGTGTGTTTGACTTTCTCTCTTTGCGTTTTATATGCTCATATAGTATTCATTTTTGCCAGTCTTCATCTATATTTTCTATAGGGTTTTTTTCTATTTGACTTCCTGCTTTACTTCTTCGTTCTACCCTGGGGTCTGTTTCTCTTTGTTTGTATTTTTACTCACTTCACTTCCGCTACTGTCTGTAGCATTTCTTTAAAGGTTATCCACAGGTCTTTCACTTCCATATTTTCCGTATTTTGTTCTCTTAGAGCCAATTTTCTATTTGTTTCTATTTGATATATTCTTCGGATTGCTTCTTCTTGTAACCTATTGTGCTTTTATTTAAATGAAGTTTCGTTCTCTCTGCTTTTTGTTTCTTGTTTGGTTTTTATCCTTATTTTCTTGTTTGAACTGGGCCTTAACTAGGTAGTGGTCACTTCCGAACTCGTGTCCTTTTTTCACTCTCACATCCATTAGTTCTTGTTTCTTTCTTTTTTCTATTATTGCCAGGTCAATAACTGATCTTTAATTTCTGCTCCTTTGTGTTTGTACTTCCGCAATCTTAATTTAGGAATTTCCGTGTTAGGTCACTTGAGGACGTTTATCTCAGTTTTACAGAGGAACTTAAAGTGTCATTACAACATGTGTGGATTGGTGACCAAAGTTGCTAAATTCTAAACGTGACTTCTCAATTGTTTTGAAGCTAAAAAAAAGCATTTATTTACCTTCTTATTAATAATAAGATAATTTAGTACGTACTTTCTCCTGACCGGTGTCGGTGATGGTGCTCAATGCAGATTTGTTTAGGGAGTTTACTGGTCCTCCTCGCCTTCGGCTAGGTTAGACGAGGGCTCACTGGTAACTACTGTGGTTAATCTAAGGGTCGAATAGCTAAAACAAACTTAGAACAAGCAAACCTTTTGTGATAAAACACACAAATGGTGCTAACTCGTCTATTCTACTAAAGCACTAAGTATATACAAAGAATTTATAAAGAAGTACACTTACTATTTACTAAACTAAGAGAAGTGCAAGACAAGCGGCGTGCGTGCCAAGCGATGTACATGCCAAGCGGGTTACCAGAAGGATAGGTTAAGTACGGCATGGGTAATGTCGGAGCGGGTGCATTACAAAACTAGAAGGTTTTTAAAGGTATTCAAAGAAGAGTTCCAAACAAGACGATCATCCCTGCGGGTTTCAATCCTACTAGGTCAGGCGGGCACTAACCAGCAATGATAGACCTGCTCAACGATGCCGGTATAGCGTGTCTTATGATTCGACCGACGGCGAACCTGCTTGAGAGACAGCATCGGCAGTCAAACCAGAAGCAGAGGTATGTGGAGCAGACGAGTTAGTGTAGGGCAATGTACGCTGGAAGTACATTCTGGTTACGTGAATCAGCCGCATTGGATGATGATGGCAGGAGGTACATTTGATAGGAGAGGAAACCATAATTGTCCCTGCTGCCGAGAGGGCACTGTAAGCATGAGTCTTTTCGGCCAATATGGAATTTGTTAATTTGGAAGGCGATAGGATGGGATGGTTGATAACAAACTTTCGTTTAGAACTCTTCACCGTCGCCGCTGATGCAAGGTAAAGCACGCCGAGCGCACCCACTCATACTACGAGTGCACCACAACCGGCCCTCGCTAAAGTCTCGGTTCACTCGGCCCTCGGAGTCTTGCTGGTAACTGAAACAGAAAACAGAGTTGTGGAGGTTTTGTAAATAGGTGTCCTAAGCATCGGGTATGGGATTGGGTTATCTGGTGACCTAGGGTGTGCTCTTCAGGATGTCCTGCAGGTGGTCGGGGAGCTCCGGAGTTTGGGCGAGGAGAGTGCTTGAGCTTCCTCTTTAGTTTTTTAGGAATGGGACCGGGAGCAGTAATCAGAGTGTCGAGAACGACGGATCTGTTCTGCACGATGGCCCTCTTCACGAAGCCGTAAGAGGTCGAGTTTGGTGTATATCGCAGGTATTCTGGCTAGTTTTCAAACCTCCCCGGCGACGTGGAAGCGATCTAGTCAAAGTAACCTTCGACACACGGCCCTCTCCTTCCTGCGAAGAGATTTCACAAGTCTGAGAGCGGCAGCCTCAAACCGACAGGAGCGAGCTACGCTGCTGGACGATATAGCAACATCGCTTGGCTTCTTTGATTCCAGAAAGGATCTTGGAAAACGTAATGCCCAAGTACACAGTTTAAGGTCAACGTTGTTATCCGAAAGACTCGGTTTCGTGCACAGGTTTGAGTGCTTTGAAAAGGATTACCTGGGGGACGGATTTGTCTTGATGTTGTGACAGCAAAAGATAAGCAGAAGCTGAGAAGTCCTTCCGGGACGCTAGCCCTCGGATTGTAGACGCAGGAGAGTTGTCGACTAACTCGTACTCGATGAAGAGGAGCTTTTGAAAAAGCATCTCATGCCAAACTTTGTCGAATACGCCCTCTATATCCATGCACCGTCTGGTGTTTAAAGCCGCTCTGAGGTCCGTATGGAGCTTTATATGTGGTTCCTAGGTGGATATGGCATCCTGGGGGATGCGTACGCGGTCATGAGGTCTCGCAGCCTGCCTAAGACGTTGAGTAGGGCGATAGGGCGGTAAGAAAAGAGATTGGGCTGGTTTTTGTTGGGCCGCAGCAAAGACAGCTGTCGAAAAGCTCTAAGGCTTCTGGTAGGGATTGTCGAAGGGCTCTCTAGATCAGAAAGTCAGGAAGAAGCGGAGTTCTGGCCGTCGGCGTCTTTTCCGCTCGGATGAGACGAAAAATATCCGGGGGGCCTCCGGCCAGAGTTTTTATCCGGGGGTTCCCTGGATCGTGTCGTTGACGCATTGGAGGTGGTCTTGATTGAAACGGGGATCGTCCGGAAACTGGTGAATCACCTCGAGCAGATTGGCAAAGGCTTCTGCTTTTTCTTGAGGTTTCGTGGTTATCTGGACATTGTATACGAGGTGAAGGTTGTTTCGTTTCCTGCAGCCTGTCAAGGTTCGGAGCTTGTTCTAGCCCAAGCTTTCCTGTTAGCAAAGCTCCGACCAGCGCGCCTCCCGGTGCCTCATGACTTGCGACTAGATCGAATTGGTTCCACTGCGTCTTGACCAAAATCACGGGTTCTTGCGAATTTTTTGTAGAGTTTGCATTTTTCTTTTATGAGTCCAACTATGTTTATTGGAAGGGGCAGACTCGATGTGTTGATGGATTTGAACTAGGCTGAGAAGTCGACTGCGTCTTGTATGGTGGTGAACGGCTGCGAACGGCGGCCTCGATTTCGGATCGACTGGGAGGTTGTCGGTGACGTGACTCCGAAACGCGTCCCAATCAGCGCGCCTTTCATAGCGCAAAACTCGCGATATTATACTCGGTCGGTAATATCTTGCAACCATAACGCCGCAAATTCTAGATGCAACGTAAGGGCTCTGACCGCAGTTGATGTAGATCGTTTCTTTTAAAAATCTGAATGCAAACGCAGCAAAAATTGATCAAAATAACTACATTATCATACATAATCCGGTCCTTTTTTTTTGGGCCTCTTTCTTCTGCTTTTCCGTACTGGTCTAGCTTTCCATATTTCCTTCACCTGTCTATCTTGGGACATTTTCTGTAGATGTCAGATCCACGATAGTTTCTTTTCTACCAACATAACTTTGATTGGTTTAATTTCTAGTTCCTTCCTTATATGCTCACTTTTCCTTCTCCCCGGATGGACCACTTAAATAAATTCATTACAAATTAAAAATTTAATTACAGTTTATCGCAATTTCAAAGCGCAGTTTTTAATTTATCTTAACAGTAACAAGATATATACTAAGATGTTGATGCAATTAAAATTATGTATCATGTTTAATGCAATTGGCTATAAGAGTAGCATTAACTTTTTTTGAAGTTAATTTCATCTTATAAATGAATATTCAAGCTTGTCTAATTGTCTAATTATACCGTCGGTTGAGAACAACCTTTTAGATTGTTCTTTAAGCAAAATAATAAAATGAAACGAAAAGAATCAAAAGTAGTAAGAACAGTTCTTTTTGTAAGGATTCACATAAAATCGTTTCCAAGAGCATAGTTAACAAGCAGCAATTCCATTACCATTCTAGTAATGTAGAATTGCGAAAATAAATTAGTATATAGCAGCAATAATTACGCTGTAATGCGACTGCAGCTTTTGATGAGGCACTTTCTGCATTGAATAGGTAGGTGCACAAACCACTCGAGTAAACGCTTTAGATTACTGTAATCATGAAAACTCAACCATTATTTCAACTTTTTTACGAGGAAAATTCACGAAGCAGCAATTAAAACTTATAATTGTGCGATTGGATCAGATAGAACCGAAAAATTCAATTTCTAAAGACAATATTGAATGCAAACATTAAATTTAAATTGATTTCTGCATAGTATACACGCAACCTGATTCGAACTTTTGTTCTTTTTTTACCCAAAAATAGATTTGAAGGTTCAATTCAGTTCAGTTCTCCTTGAATTATTTTATTGTTAAAATGAATGCTTTTAATTAAATGCTCTAATTTGTGTAATAGGACAGAAGTCTATAATAAAACCTTTAAATTATCTTTAAATCCATGGTGGCTGTTCAAAACATAAAATAGTAATCGTTCGATTTTGTTATTTATGATCAATTTTAATTAAACATCAAATTTAATGTTGGTACTAAACCGAATTGTTTTATAACAAGTCAATGTTGTTTGTAACTATTAAAACTCTGTAATAAACGAACGTGGTCACAGAAATGCGCTGCTAGCAGCGGAACAATGCTATTGTATACAAATACAAACTTTTGCTATAATAGGTACAATAAATGACAATGTAGATTTGCAGTTTATTGGTAATAGGATTATTCATACAACATATAAGTGGAACAAAGTTCGTTTTTACATAAACTGTTATTATTACAAATTAGCTTGACCTTGTAGTTTTGTAATCTTTCAATCTCACACTCACACAGATTTGATGTTATTACTTTCAGTTGAACTGAAAAATAATGAAGTACATAAGTAGTACGATCGGATCCCAAGCTGCTAATTATTGCTTCAATCTGATCCGAGCTGTAGCTGGTGTTTCTTATATCTTTCTCTTTTCCTAGTGCTATTCAATCTATTCAACCTGTTATTGGTGTTCCAGCAAAAACAAAATTATCACACGAAAAAAGATGGGAAGTTCTTTTTCTTCACGAAGAAGGCGTTTCTAGAAGCCAAATAGCTGCCACAGTTAAGTATAATCAGTCTTCAGTTACTCGAGTTATTAGAAATTATGCTGAAATAAATGGAGAAGGAAAATCTCAATTTAAGATGAAAAAAACGAAGAATTTTAATTCCACTGAATTCTGTAGTTTCTTTTGCCACATGTTCACGAAAATGGAATTTTATATCTATGTGTTTTGTACGACAAGTATTTTCGTGGTAGAGGAGCCTAGTATATCCTCTCCTACTAGACAGTAAGCTGTATAAAGTTCACAATCATTTAAATATTTTTGGATTACTAGTAGTACGTTTTCGTGGGGTTTCTAATCTATCAACTAGTATGTGATCGGGAGCGTCTTCTTGCTCACTATGTTCGTCCTTTGTTTCATTACTTGAACTTGATACTCTTGGATCAATTATGTTTGGAGTGAGTACACAAATTGAGTCTCATCAAAAGTAAGTTCACAAGATATAATTATTTTGCCTGTTTTAGGATCCCATCAGTCTATAGCCTGAACCAGCGTAACCCATCATTCTTTCCTCTTGAGCTCTAGCTTCAACTTGTCAGTTCTAGATAATACACAACACCATACTTTGGCTCCAAGAATTCTTAGTTTTGACACATCTAATTTGTCTAGATAAAGATCAGCAGGTACTTTGCAATTTGTGGCTCTGCATGGTGTTCGGTTTATTTGATATACAGTTATACGGACCGCCTCTCTTCACAAGTGCTTAGGGAGTTTGGTATCGACAAACATTACTGGTACTTTATTCAATATAGTGAGATTGAGCCTCTCTGAGATTCCATTTTGTTGTGGTGTATAGCTGCATGTAAATTCCTGATGTATCCCATTTTCAGTACAACAATTTTTAAAGTTATTTGACAGAAATTCACCCCCTCGGTCCATTCGAGATCGCAAGACTTGAATAGAATTCGTTTTTAACTTTCGTATATGAACTTTTAAGTGAAATTCTGTTAATGTCTCCGAAATGTGAGAAGTCATCAGTTATTGAAAGATAATATTTCTGACCTGAGAGGGTTGACTCCTTTGCAGGTCTCCAAACAGCTCTCCTACACGTCGACAAAGTGGATACTCTACGTCTAGGTCCTTAAATGGCTTTCTAGTTCCTTTAGCTTCTTGGTAAGAGTTGCATATTTTGTCACATTCGGGAAGTCCCAATTACTGTAATCCTCTTCTGTTGACATGTCCAAGTTGTAGGTGCCACAAGTTGGTTATCAAACTACTTTGTTGCTTGTTTATATAAAACATAGCAACAAATAGATTATCAATTTTCTTACAAATAACTTTGAATTGTCTTCTTCTTGTTTCGGCATAATCATTTTTAAATAATACAGCTTGAATAAGTTTTTGAACTGTCAACTAATTAAATTGAAGTTCTTCAAGTAGCAGTACTTCTATAGTTATTGGTGTTTCCCCTGAATATACTTTCAGTATTCTTTTTTCATGCACTGTCATAATAGTTCCATTGGCAATCTCAACTCTCACAGGTGTAATTTTTTCAATTTTAGTAAAAATATTTCTCACTTTTGAGGCTGCATAATTATTTGTGGCATCTGAATCCAAGATAAGTGGAATTTTATTGTTATCTGTGTAATTTAATCCTGGAGATAGGTCCACAAAGTATATGTCATCAACATCTTTGTTATTTTTGCACGATTATTGTTGCTCTTATTATGTTATTATATAATTACCTCTGCCACCTCGTCCAAAATATCCAGGTCGAGATTCTCTTGGCAAGATACTGTAATGTTCTTTTTATATAAAACGTTTATTTATATTTAATAATATTTATTTTTTACTTAGTTTATTACAATTTATTTCCAGAATTTATTTACACTGAATTATTTATTTAATTATGTACAGAAGAATTTATTTATCACTAATTAACATTTATTTCGTTCGTAACTACCAGCTGATTAACTGTAGAACTGGCTTCTGCTCGGTCAACGCCGCCTTATATTCGTTTCCGCGTGGTTCTTGATGAGCCCAGAAAGTTCGCGTTCCTTCTGGAACATTCGACGGTGGAAGAGTCTCGATAGTTCGAGATTTCTCCGGCACATTCGACCAGCTTGTTCGAGACTGTTCGGGACATTTTCTAGAATATTCTAGGAGTGGCGCGTTACAATACATTTTCAACACGGGTCGTTTGCGATTGCAATGTGCCGTTTGTGAAAATCTGTCAAAACTACGTTAAAATGTGTACGAAATAATTTTGTGTTTGTCTTTGATGATTATCCTGATGATGTTTGCTATTTAGGCACTAAACTTTCCGTACGATATCGGCGATCAAGAAAACATTCTGCAGACGTTATCATTGCCAAGACTGTAGTTGTGATGTAGCAATTATTACTGACAAAGGTACATCTAGATCTCTTCTGAGCATTTCACCTGTTTCAGAAAGAATCATGATGGTAAAAGTAAAAGCTAAAAACACAAATATAAACCTCGTTCAGATATACGCACCAACTGCGGTGAAGAACGAAACAGAAATTGAAAGTTTCTACGTAGAATTGGAGTCCATTCTTAAAGCAACAAAACGACACGAAAGTACAATTATATTAAGAGACTTCAGATCCAAAGTCGGCCAAGGCGAAGTGGAATTATGCGTTGGAAAATACAGTCTACAGTTCGACCAACCTCAGAAAAAACTTGAGTGGGCGTGTTCGAGGGAGCTACATGTTGACCAAGAGGGAAATTTAAATAAAACTCTTCACCGCCAATAATATGTAATGCATTTAGGACAACTTTTTGTCAGTTAATGTACTCGAGTAAAATTACGCTCCCGAGTGGTTGACGTTGCTTGTTATTGAAGTTGGTTCGCATATTTTCCAGGGCTTTTCTGAGGTTGGTCGCGCTGTAAAAGAACGCAATGAGCGAGGATACCGACTAGTCCAGTTCTGTCAAAGCGAATACTTCAAATTACCTAAACGCTATATACATGGAAATATCCCGCAGACAGCATGAATGACACAGTCGTGGGAAATCAATTGACTACATACTTATCAATAATAGATTTAAGAACTCGTTTATATCGGTTAAGGCTTATCCAGAAGCTGATATTTCATCTGATCACAACCCTCTTGTGGTCGACATTAAATAAAATGAAACTAAAGAGGAAGAAGGAGATACTAGATATTAGTAAACTAAGAGAAACGGATGTATATCAAAGAACAAAAGAACAAATAGACCATAATCTACGAAACATTAAAGTAAAAACACTTATGCACAACAAAAAAAAATATAAAAGCGTCTGAATGACGGAAGAAATACTAAACCTTATGGAAAAAAGAAGAAAATATAAAAACAGGAACATCCCTAAATATAAAAAAATTAATAAAGAGATGAAAAATAAAATAAGAATAGCAAAAGAAAATTGGCTTCAGAATCAGTGTAAAGAGATGGAAAAATATGAAAACAAATACGATAATTTTAATGTGCACAGAAAAATTAAAGAAATTGTGGGTATAAGAAAACAGCAACAACTGAACATAATAAAACAACTCTAAGGGAAACCTCCTCATAGACACAAAACAAAAGCTCAAGAGACGGGCAGAATATACTAAAGAACTATTTGAAAAAAATAGACCAGAGATGATAGAATACGACGGTTAATTAAACGGATCAGGAATATTGTAGGAAGAAGTCGCATACGCTGTAGAACAGACAAAAGGAAGTAAAGCAACGGAACCCGATAAGATACCGGTAGAGCTACTTAAGCTAATTGACGATGACATGTCGTCATTCGATTATATAATTCTATATACTGCACCGGAGTAATATCAAAACAATGCTTATATCAACTTTCATAAGCATACCAAGAAAAGCAATGCTAAAGAACTCAGAACACCACACAGTAGCTTTAATGAATCACGCACTCTTGAGAATAATTCACAACCGAAAATATAAAAAACTGAATATCGAAATAAGTGATATCTAAATGGGTTTTAGGAATGCAAGAGAAGCATTATTTAGAATTAATGTACTTACGCAGAGGTGCTTAGACGTGAATCAGGACATCTATGCTTGTTTCATTGATTTTTAAAAAGCTTTTGACAAAGTCCGCCACGAGAAACTAATTGGCATCCTAAAAGCTAAGAACATAGACAGCCGAGGTATTAAAATTATATCAAACTTGTATTGAAACCAAAAAATTAAAATTAAAATAGAGGAAGAGTAATCAAAAAAAGTGGAAATACACCGTGGGGTACGTCAGGGATGCGTACTGTCCCCCCCTTCTGTTTAATATATACAGGGTCTAGAAAAAGCCCCGGCACGGCCTCGTAATGTCTAAGCGGATATATATATATTTCTGAAAATTTCAAGGATCCTTTAGGACTAAAAATACTATATTTTGGAAGTAACAAAATATTAATTAGGTATAAGAGAGGGGAGAGGGAGGTTATATCGACATTTTCAAATAGCAACCCTACTTAATTTTACTCTTGTTCGAAAGACATTAAAAAAATATTTCAACAAAAACCGGAAGTAGCTATGACAATTTGTTTAAAAATTTTATCCAATTATAATTATCCCAAAATTTGAAATTTCAAAAAATATAAATCCCCAAATTGCAATGTCACTGTTTGTGATCATTTTTTTAGCAAAAATAAGGATGTTGTACTAATCAATTTTTGAAAGTGTAAATCCAGATTGTTAATGAGCAGGAAATGCGCAACCTTTTCCCCATTTAAACGATCTTGTATCTATTATCGTTTCCAATATCCCCATGTGCCCCATTTTCTCCTGAACACCCTCAATAAGTTCATAAGGAAAAAGTTCCAACTAGTTTTAAAGCAAGGATAATAATAAAAATCCCAAAGAAGACCATGGCCTGTAAATCCGAAGACTTTAGAACAATAGGCATCATTACCCACGTTTCAGAAGTTTTAACAAAAACAGAGCATAACACTATACATAGTGTGTCCGAGAAGTATGGAATATCCTATATATCTCAGTAAATATGCATTTTATGGAAAAATGTTTCCGATAAAAGTTGTTTAGTGTTTAGTTTTATATTACAGGGCAATACCAAATAACTATTTTTTAAAAAACAAAAGCGCAACGAATAATGCTTTAATTTTTTTAATGGGAAGGTATCCCTTTATTGTGCTTATTTGATACAAGATGTTTTTCTCTTTCCAAGGATGTAAAACTTTGATACACTTGCATAAGTAGATTGTGATTAAAACGCAAAAAATTGTTTGAAAGTTTATTTCAATATTCATCTGTTACAAATTGAAAATTTTGTTTAACTACACTCTACACTTCATACAAGGTGTTCAAAGTGTGCACCATTCACAGCTTGGCAATGATAAAGCCGTCTTTCAAATTCGTTTACTGCATTTTGAATCGTTTCTGGTGTGATAGCTCTAATCTCTGTTCTAATACGGTCTTTTAGTTTTAATATCTTTAGGCATATCGACATAAATCTTATTTTTGGGATGGCGCCACAGAAAAAAATCAAGTGAACTTAAATCCGGCGAGAGAGCTGGCCATTCTACTGCACCTCCTCTGCCTATTCATCGATAAGGGAAAGTATTATCAAGAAACTGTCGGACATTAATTCCGAAATGAGGAGGAGCCCCGTCTTGATGCAACCATATTCTGTTATGGGGTACATCTGAATCTAGTTCATTAGGAAATAAAACAGCTAAAACAGGAACTAAGTCAAATTTTAAAAAATCTAGATAAGCATCCGCTGTTAAATTATGTTCTATAAGAAAAGGTCCCAAAATTTGGGTTTCAATAATTCCTACCCAGATATTGACTTTCTGCTGATATTGGGTGTACCCTTCTACATACTAGCCAGGATTTAGGGAAGACCAGTAGCGCGTGTTTTGTTTGTTAATGGTACCATTCAAACAAAACGTTGCCTCATCAGTGAAGAAGATATTTCTATGAAAATTTGCATTTTCCTGAAGCCGATGTGTTGTTTCTTTGCAAAATTGCAATCTTCGATCTAAATCATCTTCTAATAATTCTTGAACTATACAAGGTTTATACGGATGCCACTTCTCCTTTCATAAAACTTCGTGTGCAGTGGATTTCTTCAAAGTATGTTCACGAGCAATTTGTCGAAGAGAAACATGTGGATTTTTCACGACAGCCAACATTATGTTCTCACGTTGTTCATTATTTAGAGCTTTAGGTCTGCTCGTTTTTGGACGATCTTTGACAGAACCCGTCTCATGAAATTTATGCAAAATTTTACTTACAGTAGACTGACGTTATTAAACAAATTGCAAACTTCTCCTTCTGTCTCCATATCCCAGCATCATTAAAATTTCGATACGATGTTTTTCTGATAAATGATCCATAGCAAGTCGTATTTTTGTAACTTTGTTATCCTCACGTTAATCCAAATGCTTAAATTAATTAAACAAATAACTTTTCGCTTCAGTTCGGTTATTAACTGGCATTTCTACGACGCATTGAATTGCTGCAACAAACAAAAGTGTATCACACCGACCATAATGTGACTAGATGATATTGAAAATTTAAAAGACCGCGTCTGGAAAGGTAACAGATGAATAAATAAACTTTTAAGCGTTATTCAAACATTTTTTTGCGTTTTTATCAAAATTTACTTATGCAAGTGTATCAAAGGTTTACATCATTGAAAAGAGAAAAACATTCTCTATCAAATGAGTACAATAAAGGGATACCTTCCCATTAAAAAAAATTGAAGCATTATTCGTTGCGCTTTTGTTTTTTTAAAAAATAGTTATTTGGTATTGCCCTGTAATGTAAAACTAAACACTAAACAATTTTTATAGGAAACATTTTTTCATAAAATTCATATTTACCGAGATATATAGGATATTCCATACTTTTCGGACACACTGTATATGTGAAACATGGACGATCGGTGTTCAGTCAAATGAACGAAAAAAGTAAAATATGAAAACATAATGAAACGACGAAACCAACTAATAGGACATATCCTCAGAAGAGAAGAAATGTTAAAGACAATAATAGAAGGGAAAGTAGAAAGATTCCGGCACATCGACCAAATAATTGAAGACTCAGGAAGCAGAAGATACGAAGAAATGGAAAGGAAAGCTTCAGACAGAAGGAGATGGAAAGCTGCGGCAAATCAGTATGTGGACTGAAGACTTGAAGGGAGGAAGAATAATTTCTGTTTCGATTCACGTATTCTATTTACCTTTGTAAACTTTAAAAATAAAAAAGCTGCAGCATTGCACAAGTATTGTTTATTAAAATTAATATCCTTAATGGAGTTACGTGCCGAGAACCGCCTAGCTATCAGATATTTTTCTAAGATACTTTGCCTAGAATAGTTTGGTTAAGTTTTATGTTTTCCTTTAGTTTTATGTTAACCTGATGTAAGATTATGATTAAATCTTTTATTTAACTTCAATGTTTAAAAGCTTTTGATTATGAAATAACAAATCAATAAATTTATTTTTAAAAATTTATTTCGCTCTTTTACGAACTAAATTGATTCTTCTGCAAATTTTACGTTACACAACACCTTACATTTTATTAAAAATTGATAACAAAATGTTATTCGCTAATAACACGTAAATAAAATTAGTTCTATCCTGCGCAGTTTTTAAATTGCAAGCATTTTTTGTGTGTACATAATTCTTGTAAAATCAACTGGTAAGATAATATAAGCACAATTAAAAATTAACATTGAATTTTCTATAAGCACATGGATAGACAAGTCGCCACTCTGTATATAAAACTATAATATATTTTCTTACTCAATCTTTTTTCTTTGACTTTACTGTTTAACCAGCATATTCCCTTTCGTGTAATTACTGTTACAATTAACAACCAAAGTAAAAAACGGCCATAAAAAACATTAAGTACAAGATGTAAAAAAAATTGCGGAGTGCACTTTAGGATAATCAATAACCTTGTGTTGAAAACTTACAGCACTGTTATTTGAAAGAAAATGAACTTACTCTATATTCTTTACGCACATGTAATCATACAATTCAATATTAAAGGATCATGAATGAAGCGATGTTTACGACGGAAAATATTCTGTTTAGTATCAATAATGCCCTCTCTTTACAGTAGTAGGAAGTAACTCCAGCAGCTTGTATATCACAGAAATCCTGTTTTATACCTTTTTAACGTTCAATATCGTTTAATTTTAGCTTTATAGAAGTTTATTTCGATAATACAGAAATAAAAATAGTTTATTTATAGAGTTTGCAAAGCAGCACTAATGCCTTTACTAATCATATAAAGCACAATTTAGAAAGGATAGTATTTCATTAGTTATAGCTGCAATTTTTGAATACCGGATGAGTTCTGCTCTTCTAAATTTGCATGAGTATTGTAAGAAATAGGTGAACTGAACATTATTGTCGTTAGCTTCTAAGTAAATTTAAAATTGAGAGAACCATAATAACAGTTTATTTGATCTATCGCGCGCAATAAATTTATTAAGATATATTGAAATAAAAACAGCTCTATTCTTGGATTTCCTTAAATAAAAGAGTGTTTTCAGAATTTATGTATTAAATATAAGTTTGTCGTGTTCTTTGAAGGCTGCCCCCAGGTGCGTTTTATTAGTAGATCTAGAACATAGTTCATAAATAATCTGTGCTGTTGGATTAATAAATTACTGTGTAAAAGTGCAAGAGCTATATTTTGTAATAGTTGTAAGCTAGGATGGGTTAATTGATACATTGGAGTCGGCGGCGATGTAAATTGTACAGTAAAACAAATTATATTCACGTCCAGATTTTTTTATTTATAAATGAACAGCGCTTTTTCGGCTTTTATGTCACCATCGGTGCACAAAAACATAATAATTTAAAACTTTGTGTCAAAACAAATACATGAATTGAACCCAAGCTTGAAAATTATATAAATACGACAGTATTAAAGGCTAATTATGCACAAACAATAGATAATCATACAAAATAAAATAAATTTTTTTTATGATACGAGAGAGTAATGTTGCCAACAAAATCAAAAATTATAAAATTTAAAATAAGTAAAATGGTAGGCAACTAAAGCAACAAATATCTATGTCTGCAGCATACGGTGCAGGGGGTTGAATGGCTTGTAAATATTAGCTTAGATGTTCAAGCAAAGTTGTTTTTGAAATCCGTTTGTAATTGAATTTAATATCCTGCAAAAAGTTCAAACGTGTGTTGTTCTTAGAAATGACGGGATAAAGAAGGGTAGTGTTGGAAGGGAGGCTAAAATTGTCAATGTTGAATTGTAAGTGATGGCCAAATGTTGAGTGTTCCAGACGAGTGGTGTGCTTCTTGATCCCCAGCAGCTACCCGTGATCCCTCATTTGACCACCCTTAGGACCAGAAGGAGTAAACCCCGTAACTAAATTTGGCACCTGAGCACCGCCACCGACACCGACCAGTAGAAAATACGGCACATATTTTGGTGCCCGAGCAGGAACCGTTTTTTTTCAAATTATTTAGGGAACAGCAGGCTTTGTAGAAGAGCAGAAACTATTTTGTCATCCCGGAGACCGTCAACCTAAAGACTAAGGCTAGGACGCTAGGATGTCAGTGCCGAATACCAAACTTAAAACTGGTAACAATGGACCGACATTAACACCGCCCAGCCTCGTACAAACCAACCAGGCGACAAACAAAGGCAATGTAAAGCTGGCCTGGATGTACAGTCTGAAGAAGAGGAAGCTGATAGGTAAACTTGAGAAGTTTGCCCTGGAAACGTTACAGTAGATGCATCCATGTAGATATATGCCAACGAGATCAAGACACCTGTTCCGTTACAGATCAGAATTCAACTGTTCCCGTAACCTACCCAGACCTCAATTTTTCCGCCGGTTACCACACATTTGATCACCTGTTCAATCACGATCTTGGTGTATTAAACCCCTGTTAACTCATTCTTATCCTAAACACTCTCTCCATATTAACCAGACAACTGCCGACGACACCAGCATCAGAAGTAAATCCTTTTTCTGCCAACATCAAGACCCGCGACTGGAGGATTCACTTTACCGGGAAGACGTATCCCGTCACCTTCATAAAAAGGTTGGATGAAGTCTGTAACGATATTCCGAAGGACCAGTTGTATTGTTATTCAAAGTAGTATTCAGCACAGCGCTATACTGGTATAGGAATAACCAGCCCCGATAGAGAAGATGGTTCGATTTTCTCCAGGACTTTCACGACTTCTGCCTGACGTCCGACTACAGAATCAACCTAGAAGCGGAAATTGATCGCCTTACCCAGCACAAGAACAAGTCGACTATGGAATACCTTGTCGATATGCAGACCCTACTCCAAAGACATGATGGCATGTAACACGAATTCGAGAGAACAAAGAAATGTTGTTCGGCAAGTTTTTCGAAAAGTTAACAAAAGAAGACAAAGACAAGAAGTGGGAGGAGATAACTGACGAAGCTAAGTCTCTTGGGGTTATCTGAGGAGCCAAATCATGGACATATCTTCGTGACACTACTTGACAAAACTGGCGGAAGAGGGCTTTGGTATGTTTTATGAAAGATATTCTATTAATAAAAATAATTGATGACATTCATGGCACTGATGACATTTAAATTTATAGGCCAAGAGAGATAACCGGAAGAGGCAGTGGAGACGATACTCACATTACTGAAATGGACACGATTGTCTACGATATAATTGGAAAAGGCTCCCCAGTGCTTGATGGTCTTCCCATCCCCGAATCTTCAGGGTCAAATTCTTCCGAGGCAGTTGTTCCAGTGGTCTCCAACAAGCCTATAGATGATGTCCGGAGGGAAGAAGAATCAATATCGTCAGTGTCAAACTCTAAACTTACTCGGACTGTGGGAAGCAAAGGGGTGAAGAGATTTAGACTCCGAGAGACCAACAATGAAGAGCAGCAGCTTAAAATTCAGAAATTCAAAGAACAATCGACAGCACTCAATTTGAAGAACCACAAACGTCATTTGGAAATAATAGAACTTGAAAATCGATTGAGCCTCCTCCCATCACAATTGATCAAAGACTTTTTAGCGAAAAATTATAATATTTAAAGTGAATTACGTTTTGTTGAATATTCTTGTTGTTAGAATGATGTAATGTTATAAAATGTTCGAATTTTAAAATTAACACAGTTCTGGTTGGTTTTATTTATTTGGCTAATAAAAAGAGACAAAATTGCAAAAAATACAAATGCATATTATTGAGAAATTAACTTTATTCTGCAGCAAACATTCTCACTAACAATGAGTGAACATCTTTTCCTTGTACGATTCCGGGGGGTACATCATCATCTTCTTCTCCATCGCTCTCGTCTGAAAAATTAATATGTTTGCTGTCATTTTGTAAAAATACATAAAATCGTATTACCAATACCATTATTGGCATCCAACTCCCATTCTTCTGATCTTAATCTTTTCTGTATGTTATGCAAAGTAAAACACGCCAAAATTATCTTTGACGCCACCTCTGGTTTCAGTCGAAAATAGTTAAAGCACGGGAATTTTGACTTCACTTCGTCGAATGCGCACTCGATTAGTCGCCGTGTAGACCTATGTCTTCGGAGATACCTTTGCGACCCAACTGCATTTGCTCCAGCTTGTGCCACTGGGGTCATCAGCCAACTTAAGAGGGGGTAGCCATTATCCCCAAGAACTAGTGCCCCCAGGAAAGGTCTCCAATGATTTTGATCCCACTGTGTGAAAAGAGATGAGCTCTTCATAACTCGAGAGTCATGAGTGGACCCCGGCCAGCGAGCGGTAACATAAAAGAACTCGCAATTTGGTCCACAAACCGCCATAACATTTATGCTGTGGTCCCCGTTCCTGTCCACATAAGCTTTCTCGTTTAGTTTAGGGCTGTCAATCAAAATTAGTGAGCCGTCAATGCATCCAGCGACTCGTGGAAATCCAGCAGCAGCCATAAATTGCTGAAGAAGAGAGGTAAGTGCTTCACCGGTTGGCCAGCAGATTTCCTCCAGAAAGAGCTTGGTAACAATCTTCTGACAGACGTTTTGGACGCATTTTTGCACGGTGAATTTGTGTAATCCATGCATATCTGCGATGCCGTGATACTGTGCCCCGTTCCCCAACCAATGCAAAGCCGTCAACAATTGCTGCCGTGGCGTAAGTGCCCTATTTCTTTCTGTGTTAAGCTGAAGATTCCCTCCGATAACTTGCAATACATATTTTATTGCTTCTGCACACATCCGAAATTTTTCCAAGCATTGTTGGGGGTCTGTAATTTGCGCAAAATTTACACGCGGCTTGAAATTCCGAAGCCTTCTTCCTCCCTCATTCTCACTTTCACTTGAAGAGTCGTAAAGATTCATTTTCCTAAAATTTTTTACATTTTTATAAATTAAAGTTAATCAATATTACAAATCGTGAAATATAATACTTATGTTAATTGTTAAAAATACCTTGAAAAGCCCCCGAAAAACGCTGCAGAAATCGTTCAAGAAACGGTTTGTAATTTTGTGACGTAGGGTTACCCCTGGGTCAAATTGTCCTTGACAATTTTACAATTAATTGTCAAGAAAAAGTTTATGCAACCACAACAAAAATATTTGTGACAATTTACTGTCGCGGTCAAGGTGACAACTCCTGTCCCTATCAATTGTCGTTGTCAGGTTTATGCAACGGATTTTTTGTGAATTGTCACAGTTGTCCTGACAATCCTGACAATTGTCGCTATGTCAAGTTTTATGCAACTCCTCCCAGGTTCGCTGCCATGTTTGTATTTTATAAGCATTTTTGTTTAAGACGCTTTGTATATTGCCTCTTGAGACCTGCCGCTTTATTATTTGATATTCCCGTTAAACTGTTTTAGTAACAATATGAATCAAGTACCTTCAGCTGTGTTTAGTTGTAACTTACAATAAATTTTTAATTTTATACAGGGTGAGTTTTTTTAGATGTTTAGTATGGGGATCTCGGAAACTAGCGGAGATAGAGAGACGATTAAATGGGGAAAGAATTGCAGTTTTACGAGCTCAATTTAATGAGCTTTTCGTTTTTTGGAAAAAATGCATGGCTAACTAGATATCTTGCAAAAACAATTTTTTTGTTATTTTGTTCGGTGCCTATGATATTAAAGAACGAATCTTTAGCAGGATCAAGATAAAACAATCAAGACCTTTTTATTCCAAGAAGAATCCTGTTTGAAACAATGAGAAAATTAAGTTCTGATATATTAAAGGGTCAACTTAATTATCTGAAAAAGAAATTCAAAATTCGTGTCCTCAAGAGGAGCTTCAAGAATTAAAAAAATTGGTTAGCTATTCGCAAGATTAAAGAACAATTTTTGAAATAAAATAAGGTATGGTTTGATTCTTTTGTTGGTTTCATAAATCACAGGGCCCAAAAATAACATCTAACGAATGTTCTGACCGATCTAAAAGGCGTAAAACGAAAGATCTAAGGAAAACAAATACTCCCGACGAATTAGCGTTTGCTACGCAGATAAGTCTGCGCCAGTCAGGACGATTAAAAGCTTCTAAGCTTATCAAAGAAGTGACACAAACAAGTCCGACAAGAGCATTGAAATATTGGGGAGCATTTAAAGCTACAGCACAGCGCACTAAAGAAGAGCGAATTTCACCAGAAGAAGTTCTTTCGATGATTATCGACGCCGAATTAACAAGACATCAATACAATATCGTAAAATCTAAAGCCAAAAAGTGTTTCCTAATTATAAGATCATACAGTTAGAGAAAAGAAAAATAACTACAAGCTCAGCAGAGATAAAATTACAAACACTGTTGGACCTTACTGTTCATCGTAAGTTAGAGGCTCAAAAAAAAAGTTATTCAAGGACAAGTACTTTAATCGGCAATTAAATTAATTCTTATTTCCAAATGGGGACTTGACGAATCTAGCGGACTCTCTGAGCATAAACAAAAAGGTGAAGAAGTAAATAATGGAAGTGTTTTTATGACATCACTCGTTCCAATAAAATTAATTAGTAATGAACATATTCTGTGGCAAGATTCGCGGACTTCGTCTACACAATTTTGTAGACCGATCAGGTTTCAGTTCACAAAAGAGACTACTGAAATTTCAGTCACCCAAGAAGAATATATAGAGGCACAAATAAGAACTCTTACTAACACAGAACTACATATGTGTGTGGAATAGATATTGAAATAGCACATGTACTATTATTTACCATGGTAGATGGTTAGGTCTGTAATGCCGTCATTAGGACTACTGTATTTGTGCACTTTCTTCAAGAGACTTCAATAATTGTAATAGATGCAGCACCTCTAAATCGTTCAACCTACGGATGGATTTGCAGCTTTGAGTTCTTATTGCATCTATCGTACAAACTGCCACTAAAAACACGTGGTAAGCTCCAAGAAAAGAAGCAAAGAAAATAGTGTCTCAATGAAAAGGTTTTATCCAAAACGAATTTAAAAAAAAGTTCAGCTTATTAGTAGATAAACCCAAACCAGCATTTGGTAGTACGAGCGATGATAATACTGTCAGACGCTTTTTCAAAAATGCTGAAGTATCAGCTCAAATTATTGGAATTGATTTGGAAATAACAAAAAGATTTTATATAATAATGCAGACAATTTCATCGGGTTATAAGATTAATGTTAAAAAATTTCAAGCTTATACGAGAGAGACGGCAGATATTTTTATAACAGACTATAGTTGGTATCCCATGCCACTATACATTCGCAAAATTCTTATTCATGGATCAGAGATAATCAACAACACATTATTAGCAATAGGTCAACTAGATGAAGAGGTCCAAGAAGCGAGAAATATGGATTTTAAGTTATTTAGGCGAACTTTTTCTCCAAGACTTTCGAGAGAAACAACAAATGAGGATGTTTTAAATTTATTGTTAGTATCATCAGACCCATTCATTTCCAGTTTAAACCTTTTGCCAAAAAGAAAATTAAAATCTATCAGTAGCAAAGTGCTAGAGATGTTGGATAGTCCTGATATAATGGTTCAGGAAGAAACAAAAAGCACAAATAATAAATGGTCAGATGAAGAAGAAACAGAAGAGTCAAAGGTAGAAAAATTATTAGATCAAGAAGATGAAAAAGATTGACCTATGAAATATATTTTAATAATGAACTTTCAATGAAGTTTTTGTGAAATTGATTTCCTGTCTGGCTTGAACCTGCACTGGAATATGATGGCTGGGAACCTATTTTTGAAGTACAGCAGAGTTTACTCAGCTCGAAACAACCTTGCCTGGTCATCAATTCATTGGGCAAAAAAGAAGAAACGAGCCTAAAATTGAGTTTCCCTGGTTTGAAAAAATACGCCACAAGCTTCGCGGATGATCAGGTGGTCATAATACAGGACGACGAAGATCTTAGCTTCATGGTAAGTAAACTGGAAGTAGAATACAGTAAAATAAGCTTTTAAATACATTTCAATAAAACAAAATACTTAGCGACAAGACAAGAACAGAGAGACCTATAAATAAAAGAAAATAATTCAATCAAGGGTAGGAACAAATTTAAATACCTAAGCTAGTTTTTGTAATATCTAAAAGGCATTTTTGACATACAACAGAAGAAGAAATAAAAACAGACCTGGCCAAACAAGAACAACCATAAAACAATTAAACCCAATCTTATGGGATAGACACACAATAACAAGAATCACAAAAATAAAAATCTATAAAACAATTATACAAAGCATAATCATCTAGGTAATAATAAATAAAAAAGACAAAAATAAAATTTTAGATACAGAAATGGAATGCTGAAGATGGTGCTGCAGAGTATCGAGAACAGAAAGAATAAGAAATGAAGAAATCAGAAGAAGAATGGCGGTGGAAAAGTACGTGTAAATTACATAGAAGGAAAAAGGCTAATATGATATGAACATGTCAGGAGAGCAAACAGAATGAAAAAGAGACCTAGAGGGTCGTGGAGGAATTAAGTAGAGAAAGCGATACAAAATAGAGATCTTAGAGCTGGAGAATGGTTAAGTGAAGAGGATTGGAGAGACTAGTTGAAAACGCGAAGACAGCGACATCTATAGAAAGAAAAAAGTCTAGAAGGAGCAATTCAGTATTTCTTTAATGAAGTTGTGTATTTACAATTTTTGTTTACAATAAACAATTTTTAAGCACGTAT
>VTPC01091230.1:93635-109757 GCA_011009095.1 Ignelater luminosus | reverse complement strand
CCAGCCCCAAAAACCAGCATTAATACGCCCGCTTGTTCTTCTTGGTAGAACATTCTCGATGTCATACCGTGTTCCATTTCTTCTCCACAATTGCACAGGGACCTCTTGAGATGACGGAAATGTCTTTTCGCCTGAAAATATTACATTTGACCAATCTCTGTTAATAGTTAAAGACAACACAAATTAATCTCAAGATGATCTAATGAGGAATAAGTCTCCTGAAAGGGTATAAAATTATAAACAGTAAATTGACGTTGACTTACTACATAGTCAGTACGATTACTTTTTTAATGTAACAGTAACAGATACTTACGGAGAGATCAACAGTTTGTGCAATTCGTAAAGTCGACCAACCAGCTTCAGCAAGAGCTGCTATACGCCCCCGAATTTCCATTAAACATTCACTTTGACCCATTCGCCTAGGCATTTTTTAGAAACTTTTGAACGCAAGTCACGAATGCATAAAACTGAATGAATTCTTAAGTTTTGTAAAAAAAATGTTTGCATTTGGGGTTCTTGTAAATATCCAGTATGGCCTGGATCTGACAAAATAAATAATTTCTGAATTTTCTTATCTTCTTGAGAATGTATAAAGAAATAAGAATTTAAATCCATCCATGCACCCATTGCATTGAATGGAAAGTTCGGAAACAAAAGTGACATTGTTGAATATCGTAGTTATTTAGAATTTCTTCGGATTAAGGAACAATAAAAGTGGTTGTAAATAAAATTGTCATTTTTAAGAAATCTATTCGTAGAACCGACCAACGTCTTTGACTGTATACAGGTACGGAAATATACCACATCATCAACGCCAACGTTTTCGTTTAAGAACTAATTAAATTCAGATTTACAACAGCGAAATGTTTTGTTAGATAATCTATACCATTTCAACTTCAAAATAAGACCAATCAACTTCAAACTGAGGTTAAACAATTTTAAATTGAGACCAAACAATTTCAAATTGATATCAAACACATTTAAATTTGCGTGTATTAGTCTCAATGAGAAATTGATTAATCTCAATTTAAAGTTGATTGATTTTAACTTGAAGTTGATTAGTCTCAATTTAAAATTGACATTCCCAACTTGAAATTGATTGTTCTCGATTTGAAACGATTTAGTCTCAATTGATTTAAAAAGATTCATAAGACTTGCAATAGTGATGACAGACATTAAAATCAGAAACATTAAAGATCTGACAAAATAAATAATTTCTGAATTTTCTTATCTTCTTGTGAATATATAAAGGAATAAGTATGCTATATTGCCGCTATAAGAAAGGGCTAATTTACAAGAATCCACAAAAAAACTATATCGTAGCTATTTAAAAATTAACCTACATAATAAAGGGTTTTCCAATAAGAGGTGTTATTTTGAATAGCCCGCTATTTCGGTAGATGTCACTTTTGAAGCTATCATTTTTTGACATTTGACAAGTAGAAACTACGCCATTAATAAATATGGAACGATACACGCTTCAACAACGCATTGAAATTATTAAAATTCACTATAAAAATGGTGAAAATTTGGCAGAGACGGTTCGTAAAACTCGAACATTTTTGGGTCACCGTGAAGCACCTTGTCGGACCGCAATACAGAAATTGGTGAAAAAATTCGAGCTCTTGGGACAAGTTAGTGATGTGAAGAATAAAACCCGTGCACGTCGCTCAAGAACAGCCGAGAATATTGCTGTTGTAGCCGAAAGTGTTAAAGAAAACCCAGGTTTGTCCATTCCTCGTCGTTCTTTGGAATTAGCCATTCCACAAACGTCATTACACCGTATTTTGCATAAAGATTTGGGTCTTAAGGCTTATAAAGTCCAGTTAACACAAGAACTCAAGCCGGCCGATCATCAACAACGTCGTGTCTTTGCTGATTGGGTCGTTGAAATGCATGAAAATGATCCAGAATTCCATCGAAAAATCATCTTGAGTGATGAGGCCCATTTCCACCTCGGCGGCTTCGTCAACAAGCAAAATTGTCGGATCTGGGGCTCAGAAAATCCAAGAGTTATTGTTAAAAAGTCTCTCTATCCTCAACGTGTGACTGTTTGGTGCGGTTTATGGTCCGGCGGAGTCATTGGACCTTACTTTTTCGAAAATGAGGCTGGAGCAACAGTTACGGTGACTGGATTGCGCTATCGAGAGATGATTAACGATTTTTTATGGCCGGAATTGGATGGTATTGATCTGGACAACGTTTACTTTCAACAAGACGGCGCTACGTGCCACACAAGCAACGAAACCATTGATCTTTTACGGAAAAAGTTTCCGGACCGTGTTATCTCTCGAAGAGGTGATCACAATTGGCCACCGAGATCTTGTGATTTAACACCTTGCGACTTCTTTCTTTGGGGCCACGTGAAAGAGACGATCTACGCCAACAGCCCAGCGTCGATTCAAGACCTCAAAGATGGAATTCGTGAGGCTATCGAGGACATAGGGCAGCCACTTTGCGATTTGGTTATGGAAGATTTCATGAAAAGGATATTGTCCTGTAAGCGTGGTCGTGGTGGTCATTTGCCTGATGTTATTTTCCACTATTAACGGCATACCTTCCTCTTTATAATGAAATAAACATCCGATCATTTATATTAAAAAATGGCACTTTTCTTTGAATATCAAAATAACACCTCTTATTGGAAAACCCTTTACATGGAACTTGAGTAACGCTATTTATACAATTTCTGCTATAAAAATGTGTACAAAAAAAATAAAATATACATTGCTGGATAATGCACACTTTTACAAAGATTGAATTTATTCCGGACTTTTTCAACCCATTACATAAGAAACTAGGCTTAGTTAATATTTAAAAGTAAAACTGTATGAAACTCAAACTAATTGTAAGTAGTTTACGAAATACCTCGAATATAGGAAGTTTTGTCATTAATTCTTAATAAAATTTCAAATGGATAAAAATCTGTATGAGTAGAAAAATATTTTAGTTCAACTTTTCAATCAATCAAATCAATCAAATCATTGTTAATTCCCCGCCGAAAGCGGGAGGCCGTTTTGCGCTCTTTCGAGCACCTTCAGCCAATGGAGTAATTTAATTATTTAATGGTAACGACGTAGATCCCCCTCGGTTCGCTTGTGTTCAACTTTTATACCATAGACAATATACAATGGATATTGTTTTGTTTTTTCCGACCGCTTCTGCCAGCTAGCTGCTAGGATTAAACCTCCTCAATACGTGCAGTTCAGATTGTGACCCTGTCGGGTTGAGGACTACCTGAAGTGGGCATTTTCAATGTCCCTGACTGTACATTTCTAACATTCTTGTAGATATTACAATATAATTATAACGTTCCTACTAATTCTTCTATTGCTACAATGATTCATAAATCATTATCTAGTATTTTCTAAACTTTAGTAGTTTCTAACAAAAATAAATTTGGTTTACAAGCGTTAGTTTTCGAATAAGGGATTAACTAAGAAGTTAAATAATTTTAGAATTTATTCATTCTGGTAGCTTATACAAATAAAATCGTTCCTAACTACTTTTTTACTCTGATAGTCTGTTCTAATGTACTTTGATTCGAGAAATAACAAAAATCTATGCTGCGGTATGATCACTTGATATTGATCAGCATTTTTCACTGGTATCGGATATAGGTGATAATAATCCTATGGGATTGGTTCCTTTGCAGGCACTTCTAATACGAATACTATTCTCGTAATAATTTAGTAGGCAGTTGTTCAATAAAGAACTTCTCACGTCCCCACAAGTATTGTAGAAAAGGAAACCTACTGTAGGGTAGAGTAGGGTTAATCGTACCACTTTTCACATTTTTGTTGTATTTCGATACAAATTTGGCTATATCAACAAAGCAAAAAAAACGGTTCCATATTTTAGATATATATGATATTAGAAAAAACAATTGCCTCTAGCTCATCCTTGTAAGGAGTACTACTCAAAACTACCGCAGGCTGAGAAAGCTTGCGTCTTTTTCTGGATCTATAGTGTTCTGGAAGAGAAAGAATTTCTTCAACTGACACAATTGTCTGAGTTCTGTTACTTCTTCAGGTGTATGGTCGTGATTTATTAGTTCAAATGTTTCTGGCGCAGTAGGCCTGTCCTCGTTTCCTTCAAGTAAAGCATCAGCAGCGATAAAACCACCTTCATTGAAAACCATTCTATTAACTGGCCATATGCCCGCTTTTCTAAAACCGTTTGCTATGGTTATGATGCTAAAAGTTTTTAAATAAGCCTCGTTTATAAGGTTGTCATGTGGTATTGCGATACCTATACTTCTCGGACTAGTCCTTAAATATGATTCAATTGCTTGAGAGAAATAATTTTCCATTGGTTTGAAAAAGCTCACATACAAAGGTTGTAGACGATGAGTTGTGTGTCCTGGTAGTTCTAGCATTATAACACTATGTTGACGAGGTAGCAGCAATGCTTCCAAACTTTTTGAGTGTGTTCTTTGCCCATCAAGCAATAACAACACTTTTTTGTATCTTGACTAGGCTTGACTGTAGCAATGAAATGATTCAACTATTCAACAAAGAGTTCAGAGTTTATGTAACCCGAGTCCGAAATGGTAACTATGACTCCTGATGGTGCCCCTAGTTTCAGCTCATTAACCATACGCTTACGTTTAAAGATAATCATCGGTAGAATACATCGTCCCTCTGCATTAGTACAAAAAACAAATGTAGTGTTAACGCTTCTCACCACTTGATGTTTTCTTCTACGTGCAATAATTTTTTTTACCATTTTTGGACCATCGAAAATTTATCTACCAATTTTTCTAGAAGATTAAAAAATTGAAAAACATTTTTTTTTATTGAAGCCAGCTGCTCTTGCCGTAAATACTCTTTCAGGCTGCTCTTTATGTCGTTTCATAAAATTATAATACCATGCTTTGCCAATCATGTCCTGTTCTGCATTAAAATTGTGGAGAATCTGGTTCTTTTATGCTAACTGAAAAGCCGATTGACGAACGTTTGTTATGGTAATGCCGAACAATCTCTCACCCAACTTCAATATATGTTGCGCAAGTTTATCTTATATTCCTGGAGTTAATGTTGTTAAGCGACCATGGTGCTGAACAGTTTTATTAGCCGTTTTATTCGGCCTGTGCAAATGACGTCGAAAAGCGAGTTTTGGAATGTTATAGGTTTTACAGCATTCATTAAACCTAAGCCTATTTTATATTCTTTTCCCGACATTTCCTAAAATAAAATTCCCAATATTGAATAGGTGTGTCTTCAAATATTTGAATTTACCGCCAATCACTGACGCTAGTTTGGTAAATCGTACCGGTACGATTAACAGGACGTAGTGAAGTACGATTTGGTCAGCCGGAATTTTTACCGAGTTTATCAAGATTTTAGTGACAAACAATAATGCTACAACTCTGATCTCATTCGACTAGATTTCTATACGATGCCAAAAGTCCAGAAAGTTTTAAGCAAAAAAAGGCGCCAAACATGTGGGCCAGGTAGCAGGGGGGAAAATGTGACTCTCGCTGAAATCACTTCTACCATTGATAATATCCAAGGGCTAGGTACGACGCAAGCCGAATGCTGACAGGTGCTTCTCCAGGATTATTGACGGTTGTGCATAAAAGTGATTGGATGATCTCGGAAAATTTCCTTCAAGTGCTCACCTTTTTCCAGAAAAATACGCGTTGCAGTAAACACCACCCTGTTTTTCTTATTATGGACAATCACGAGTCACAACCTCAGCGTCGAAGCTCTTGACTTTGCAAAAGGAAATAAAATTGTAGTGTTAACGTTATCACCCCACACGTCTAACAAGTTGTAGCTCCTAGACAGACTGTCTTCGGCCTCTTTAAAAAGTTTGTTGCCAGCGATATTGATTCCTTGTTATTGCAAAACCTCAATCAAACCATGGGCGTTTTTGCATTGCCTAGGATTTACAGCTTGGCATGGGACAGAGCTGCTTCTTTCCAAGACATTCAATCAAGTATTCGTCTATCTGGAATTTCATCTTTTTACCCCGACATATTTAATAACATTGACTTCATGTTCTGTTTTGTTTCTGACCGTGAAACTCTTCCGGTAGCATCCACCAATGCTACTAAATCCATTTACACCGGCGTAACTACAGTTAGCACAACCATTCACTCTGCTCAAGCGACACGAGTTAGCCCTCAAAAGGGCAACTTTCCGGTTGCCGAGACTTCAGCCTCTGCCATTCCTGCTCAACTTAGGATGAAAAATACCATGACTGGCCTAGTTTTGTCTGAAGACATACATCCATATCCAAAAGGATAGGCACGGAAAGAGCCAAATAGATGATGTCCAAAAGAAAGGCGTATGATTGCCACCGATACACCTGAGAAGATGCTAATTGACGAGAAAAAGAAAATGCCAATAAAGTAGAGGTTACTTAAAGCGAAATCTTCTTCTTTCGAAAAGGAGGACAATCTTAGAGTATATAGTGGAAATTCTGAAATTGACTGGATAGGAAAAAGTAGTGACTAGGAGGAGCCAGAAGAAGGAAATATAGACCTCGCGTTTCTAAATGTTGAAGATTGGGTGGCAGTTGAATATTCAACTATATAGTAGAGGCCTTTTTCCGAGACAAATAAGATCTGTTATTGAGTGTGATTTACTCATTCAGTGCGCGAAAAGTATTATAAGTGGCCTGTCAGGTGCGACATCGTAGAGTACTCAACTGAGAAGATAAAAAAAAATTCTCAAACCACCCAAACAACTTAAGAGTAGATTATTTCATGTTTTGATTTAACTTTTTTTTGTTATTTTGTAACTATCAGTTTCTGTTCAAAGTCTCCCATAGTCATATCCAATGTCTCCGAAAGTCAGGGAAACTTAGGACACTTTTTAATTTATTAAAACTTTTTAATTCATTATTAGGTTTAAAGATACCAAAAAACCAATAAACTCTTGTATGTAAGATATCCCGAGCATTACTTGATGTTTATACCTTTCGGACAACTTACGTATTATATACTTTCGCGTCAGAGGCCATTGGGCTTGCATAATCGTTACCGTTGTTATTAGGAATCTCTGCATTTATGTATTTTGTGTTAATAGCTTTTATAGCTTTACTGCAACCTTGGAATTCTTTGGCTATACATCTAAAATAAAAGCTGTTTCTTCTTACGTGTTTTTCATTAAATTCCACTTGCTAATTTTACTACTTAGAGTGTTAAAAAATTGTTTGTTTTGTTCCAGGCTACAACAGAAACATCAAATCATAGCATTCTCTACCCAGT
The DNA here is from genome assembly GCA_011009095.1 of Ignelater luminosus. Classification (NCBI taxonomy): domain Eukaryota; kingdom Metazoa; phylum Arthropoda; class Insecta; order Coleoptera; family Elateridae; genus Ignelater; species Ignelater luminosus. The sequence continues at coordinate 102,538 of VTPC01091230.1, read as the reverse complement.
AACTCTTAACGATGAGGCCAATCTGAAGACACGTATCAGTGCTTTCGATTACAAAGATTTACTTTACAAAACTTTAAAACACTGGAAATTTTATGCAAAAGACTTTAAACTATTTCCACTACAGAATAAAAGTGAAGGCAATCTTACTAGACATTTCAGAGTAATAATAGAGTTTGAAAATCGCCTAGTATCGCATTCTCAACACGAACATCAATACTACGTCAAGTTTCTAGACAGTAATCTTCTTGATAGACGCAAGAAATCAGTCAGCAAGGATTATTATGATAAAGAAGCGTTCTTTTACAATTACGTACTAGAAGAATGTAAAAAATTGAACTTGGATATTTCTTTTGCTCCAAAATTTTATTATTGCACTCCATATGTTCTTTATTTTGAAGATATTGCACTTAAAAATTTTGAAAATATACGAGAAGGTCCTTTCTTTAATCTGCGTCATTGTAAACTTGCACTCAGCGCTTTAGCCAAATTCCATGCCAATTCTATCTTATTGGAAAGGGAATTAAAGAAGAAAGGAAAACAAAGTCTACAAAATAAACATCCACACATGTTTAGGGAGAATCTGCCTAGTCAGCAGGCGAAAGGGGTTGGTAGACTGTGGTTTAAATACAATCTTAAAACGATTTTAGATGTTGTCAAAGTGTTTCCTAAAGGAGAACTTCAGAATGGTGAAGAGTTTATGCATCGACTAATAAGATTTACCGATTATTGGAGTATGAAATTTCAAGAATTATATGATAAACATCATAATACAGTTCTTCATGGTGATCTTGGGTGTAATAATTTTTTGTTTAAATACGACTGTGGGGTTCCAGTGGAATGTGTTTTGGTTGATTATCAGTTACTTAAATATGGGCCACCTGCCCTTGATGTACTTAATACAATTTATTCTAATACAAGGCGAAATTTCAGGTCGACGTATCTTCAGCATCTGACAGATTATTATTATGAGTGTTTGTGTGATTGTCTATTAGCGCACCAGATGGATGATATTATTATGTTAAAGGATGAATATTTAGAATTGTGTCAAGATTTCAGGATATTCGTTAAATTTCAAACTATCTGTGATAGATGTATTCTGTTTATACCTGAATCCTATGTGAGATTAAATGTGATGCGTGATGACGATTTTCGCCGATTTTTGTTTGAAAGGAAGCTTGAAGCCTTTGTTCGTTGTTATAAAGAAAATGCTTTTTTTAGAACAATTATGAAGGAAGACATGGAGGACTTATTTGAAATGTTATCTAAAAATATTTTATGCAATTTGTAAATAATTAAGGCTTTCTAAACACTTCTTATTTGCAAATACACTTTATTAATATTTATTTTTATACGCAAGTAATCTAACACTTAACCTTGAAGAAATAAGTGAGCAACCTGAATAAAATTTATTAGCTAAATTAAAATACTGCCAAGTAGAATTATACATTCAATTTGCAAAGATCAAGCGTAAGTTGCAAAATTTGCATAAAAAATTACTGAGGTCCTTCCCGCTGGAAATTCATCAAATCCCTCGTGTACTTGGAGAAATTTAAACCACTACGTGCACGAGACGCTTTTCACACAGCAAGGCAGTTTTAATCCTGGGAAATTTCAATTGTTTTAGTGAATGTAAAGTGGCCGTACTTAGCTGAAATTCAATTTTGCCATACTATTGCGTGTTTGATTGCTTGCTATACGTTGTTGTTGCCCTTCGTTGAAACCAAGGATACGCTTAACTAATAACTAATGTAATTGTAATATAGATATTTTTATTAGCATCACTTATATACATATAACCTATTTATTGTTTACGATTTACTTATTTGTTGTTTGTGTGATATTTTACTTAAATTTTTGTCTATTAAACTGTGCATGTTAATTATAATTTGTACTAATTATTTCTTTATGTTTACATTTTGTTGGTTTGTTATTTGTCCCATTCGCATTTTGTATTTGTATCAATTTAATCTTTTTTGTATCTTATGAGTATCTTAATATATCTTTATTAAAGTATTGATAAGTTTTCTTTTCATTTTATTTTTTTTTTGAATTTTTAACAACCAACAGGACCGAAGACCCAGTCATCGAGTTGACTTTGGGTTACGCAAGCTGTTTTCTAGCAATGATTCACCAACCCCGCTAAAAGGCAGTATACTATTACAGACAAGATCTTTTTCATCAACGTAAAAATTACTTTTCACCTATTTACTAAAATGTTGTATTAACCATTAAAAATCACCTCAGAGATCAAGAAGCGAAGGTTAGTATTATTTACAAGTGTTGCTTGGACACATTGACGACCAAGTATGACAAATCTTTAGTAAGCTTTACTGAATTTTACGATACTAAAACTAAGTTTGTGAGGAAGGTACAACGGCTCTAGGGTGCAGATCTTTACAATACCAGCTGCGGTCAGAAGATAGCACATACGACGAAAATATCAAACTACTAACGGAACCTCATAAAATCTCTGAGAATTATAAAACTCCATGGTAGATAAAAAGGAATGGGAATGAATTAAAGTCTACATAGCGATTCTCAGAAAAATGGCTGCTCCATGCAACTTCGGGATTTTCTTCAACACAGTTCCTTAAGGAACCAATTTGCATCTGATTTTTATACCAAAAATCGAGAACAGAGTGTTGGAAACAAATAAAGAACACACAGAGAAAGACCACAAACTAGAGTGGTAAATGCCGTTACACTAACAAAGACGTATGCAAGCGCTGCGGGGCATCAAATAATAAACCACATACGTGCAAACATAATGTTGATGGACATCAACAAAAGCTTTTAAAATCAATAAAAATATTCATAATACCGATGCTAAAATTAAAGCTCTTAGAGATGCAATGAAACCTACTAACGTAACTAAACTGCAAGTCTTATTAGATCGATTAATTTTATACGGTAGGTTTTTCCCAGCTTCATTAATGCATTAAAACTACTACATAGGTTATTACGTAATAATGGTGTTAGATGACACTAGCCTGCTAATTCCCATAATAAAATGCTTTGAAAACTTCAGGCCCAGACGATTTATTGCAGACAGTAGAGTAAGTGCATTGTAACTGAATTACCTATAGTTTTAACAACTGATGCTTCACTTATTGGGGTGGGTGCCATACTTTCTCAAATTATGCCTGATAGTAATGAGTGTACCATTTACTACGCTGCATAAATGTGGAATTCAATTCAGAGAAAATGGGCTCAGATTGAAAGGAAGGCCTACGCCATTGCTTTGAATCTCAAGCGATTTTTCCAATACTTGTTCTGTATACTGACCTCTTATCTAAATTTTTTCCCATCGAAGATACTACCTCACTTTTCTGTAGCTCGTATGTAACATTACGCCATACTTTTACAAGATTTCAATTGCAAGATCAAATATAGAAATAACCTATTACAAAAACTGTTTATAAAAATAAATTTGGTCTTGAACATTTGCACAATGAGATATCAAAGGATATCTATACTTATGCAGTCCAGTTGCGTTAAATAATTTATACACTGCATATTTTCGTATCAGTAGAATGCTGGGACTAGCTTATATTTATTGCTAGTGGCCAGAACTAAACGAACAAGTCGAAAATCTAATGGCTAACTGTGTCAAAATCTAAATCAGAGAAACCCTATTGCTGCTGCTCTTTAACACTGCTAGAAGGATAATTTTGCACCATTTGAAATGGCTGCATACTGGATTAGCTAGTAGATTCTTATTAGCGTATATTTAACAATTAAAACAGCAACCACTTCTTTAACTTACTAACGCAATAGAAGTCATCAATGACAATGAACCATACAGTGCGTACGAAGTTTTTTTTATAAACTTTTATTATGCATCTAATATGGCCTTTTCTATAACTAGGGTATGTACTCAAGTACCAAAATTTAATAAGGTGGGCGATTAAGTCCATCTGTAAAAGCGTCTCAAGAGATACTTGTGTATGTAGTTACGCTGTAGAGTAAGGAATGCAGCAACTCTAGAAGCTAAAGCCGGACAGGAAATGCAAAAGCAAATCCATACACAGCTCATTAATGGTGCAAAGAAAATGAAAAATATTTATACCTATATTTAATATTATAATATTAATAATTGCATAACTTTCAAGCTGAAAAATCGCTTCAGAAATATCCTTGGAATTGCTTAACACTGTTAGACACTCATAGATATTCTAGCACCCTAATAACGGTCAATTTTCAAAGAGAAATTTACTTTGATCAATAATATTTATGATCATATTTTAAACAGTTTGTCGCACTGTGCGACGACGAAAAATGAAATCAAACGGCAAAACGTAATTTGAGATATCCAACCCTTTAATATTATCAAAGCCCTTATAGCCGTTTTGAACAGAGATTGTTATCAAACGTAAGGATAAGCGTTTATTTAACTGTACACACGTGTCATGAACGATAGATAAAGGTAAAATAAACAAAGAAGCAAGGCCGTACCTAGGATTGAGTCTCGAAAGGATTTGAATCCCCAAAATTATATAAATAAACAAAGTCACTTAAACTACCTTAATATGTTAGAACAAATTGGTTCGAAAAAGAAAATTTGCAAAGCTTGGACTACATAAACTAGATGCGTTGAATAATCCAGATCAGCGTTGGCACATATTGAAGTTCAACAGATTAATTACGAAACGTGCACAAATGCTTTAATTTCTTCCCTGTTGACGCTGTTAAAATTATCACTTATCTTGGTAAACACGTTCCACCGTGAGGATGGAAGATTTCTCCAAGAGAAAAGATATTCAAATAAACAACTAGACGTGTGTGTTTCCTCTAGAGCTTGCTATAAATGGTTATCAGCGCTACAATGGCCTGGAATGCCATAGTTTACAACGCGCATCGATCTGATAAATGGTTTGAGTTGACTGTCAACTTTAATTATAAGTACCCTTTTTAACCGCCTCGTGGGTAGAACTAGATAGCGAGGATCTACTAACGATGAATTTATCCTGGACACGAACTCTCGAATAGGGCAATCACTTTCTAGCAATACGTAGGCTTCCTAAGAAAAATAAAAATAATGAAGTATTTCAATCATTCACTGCAAACTTCGTACAATGAAAGCGAACTCACATGAGAAACACTAAAGAGTTAACGACGGAATGAGTTTAATAACTTCCACGAAGAGAAATTCTTTTTATGCGGATTACGCTTGGAAGTTGGCAAAACCCTACAGAATTCAAGGAACTAGTGTTTTTTTTTAACTCGCGCTAAGAAACTAAAATAATTTTTATTGGAAAATCTTAGCAATCTTACGGGTTCTGATTAGGTGACTAAAATGAGGAGTTACAAGCAAAAACAAAAATTTTAAAAAATGCCCTTACTCTACTGTCTGCAATAAATCGTCTGGGCCTGATGTTTTCAAAGCATTTTATTATGGGAATTAATTTTATAAATTGAATAAAATATTCGAACACTTAACTTTATCTGAAGTAAATAAATTAGTGAAAAGTATAAGAACAAGTTTTGTGGATTATATGAATTAAGAGAAAAGAAATACGTTACAAAAAGATATTGCATTGAAAATTAGATAAATCCAAGGAAAACATAAAACAATGAATTAGTGAAACGTTTTAAGTTGAAATAGGTAAAGTGTTTATAATTCGTATTTCCATTCATCAAACTTAAAAATAGTACACAAGATACTTTACAATACTGGTATAAAAGGTAAGTTTTAAGTAACTTAATAAAGTAATAAGAACAGGAATAGCCAGAACAAAAAAAGTAATTATTAGTGGCTGCTATATCAAATTCAGGATCTCAACCTACAGAATTTTATAAAAACTTGTGCACAGCATTTATATCTGCAAACATATCCTTCGGAAAATTACGAAATGAGAATTTTGCTAAGTTTTTTTGAAACACACACTAAGCAAAATATTTCAGATGAATCAACAATAAGGAGGAATTACTTGGTGCTACTATGGGAGAATTAAGGAACAAAAAAACAAATAAAAATATTTGGGTTTTTTAGACGAAACAATGAACGTGCAGCAAAGACATATTGCAAACTTTATTTTTGGGATTTTAGAGAGTAAAGAAGAGAAGGCCACATTTAGAAAAAACTAATCATTCAATGAGTTATTGCTGCTTCTTTTAATGACACGTTAGGTCTTTTGTGGCCAGAAGGAATCCAGTATTCACGTGCTCAATTAGTTTGCACCGATGCAGGATCTTATAGAAAGCTATGATTCAAGTATTTTTCTTGATTGTTACTAAACTAATGTCGATTCTTTGATATCTTGGTATAATACTACTCTAGAAATGTCGCTACTTTATTTTTAATAGAAATATTTCTATTTCTTCACATTATGTTATACTATGTGTTCACTGACAGTGGAGTTTGAAAAAATTTTCCTTTAAGTGAACCATTAACTTTTGTGATTACTTTTTTAAATTTTCTTATTTCTTTTTGTTAATATTTGGTTATATCTGGCAGATAATAAGTTGCTTAAATGTAAAATCTGATTTTTTTAACAATATTATTGAGAAAAGCACTCATGATTACCTTTTAAACTATAGTTTACTCGTATAAGTACACCAGTACCCGTTATTGTGTTATTATGTAAACTTCTGCATTTATTTTACTTTGATGTGTAGAATTCAAATGTGAAAATCACTACAAATTTATTTTATGGAGTGCGGCACTTTGAACGGCTGGAGAAAGCTGTAGATTTATGTACTTGGCAAACGTAGTAGTTCTGAAAATTCAGAACTAGTTTTCCATATTATCACCACTTCTTGATGTATTAACTGATGATGGTGAAAATCTTAGAAATGACAACTTCCCAAATGATGTCCTTGGACACATCGAAATTGAATATCCATCCGATGAAAAACATAACCAACCATTAAGTGTTATCGGGGAACTGTTTAATCGTAAACAGGCCGAGACGCAAGAAAAGGTTGAATATTGCAAGGGTCGCAAACGGTATAATACTATTGCTAGCACCTCAACATCATCAGAAGAACTTACGTATGTTCACTTTGAAGAACCTGATAGAGATCACTCTCTTTGTAATTAGAATTATTCAATTTCTCTTGTTTTATCTTTTTTTGAACTTATTCATTTTACAGATGACAAACGATTTAAAAGAGCTGAACCCAAGACAAATGTTTGAAAAGCTCTTTAATGATGATATGACGGACCTCATCGTTCAGCAGACAAAGATTCGCACAATATTGCAGTATCTACTAGCTAAATACGTATATTGGCATATTCCTTATAGGGTAAACGCACCTAATTACGTCCGGCTCCAGCAGTCCACCAACGAATCAATTATTATTTCCTAAATAAATTATCGCACCATAAATAACGGAGATTTTTAGCTCTGTGTTATCTACCATCTTTCGTTCGAAGTATTATGTTACATTCATTTCGGTAAATAAAAGTTATTTGTTAATTATTAGCATTTATTTAATGCCAGTACGTGATTGTGCTTACTACGACTGCCATTGAGTGCGTTTTTATTAACGAGAAACGGTTGCATTCTAGGTAAGATTTGCGTATTTTTGTGAACATCTTCGTAAAAATTTTGTTTGGTAAATTAAAGCAATGGTCCTTCTTAATATTTAATACAAAAAATCCTGGATTTTAATTAAACAAATGTCAAAAATAAGGTAGGCAAAGTACCGGTATTCACAGATTCATCTAGTGACCCGCTCGCCGCCTTCCACTGTCGTGCACTACGTATTCGACAATACTGAGATTTTATATTATTGTTGTTCGACTTTTTAGTTTAATTTTGTTGATTAGCACCCACATTTATTAATCTTTCAATCATTTATTTGATGGTTATTATTCTCTTCAAAAAACATCTAATTTTAGGAAGTCAACATGTCCAAACAATCAACTTAAGTGAAAAATTAACCTTTAAAGAGTATCATGTAGAAAGTAGGAATTAAATCCATTTGTTAATTAATTATTACTTATTTTGTATTTGCATGTATTTTTTTTAATAAATTCTTTTCGTTTCAATAAATCGTTTATGAGCAAATGCAAGAAAGGCATAAAATTGTTAAATTATTTTATGCTTATAGCGCGTAATAAAAATATCCCTAAAAAATATTTTATTTGTCAAACATATGATCCGAATAAAGCTTCCAAGAACTCGTATGTAATCATTTAAGGAATAATCATTCCTCGCGTTTATACGATGTTTATAGCTTTGTTTCTTTAAAGGGCGGCTACTAGGACCTTAACGGCGGATTTTTAGTAAATAGCGGCGGATTACGGGGCCAAAGTGTGGGTTTCAATGAGTTATTTTTTTTCTCATATAAAAATAAACGTTTAATTGAGTATGTATATCATTTAAATATGCATAACTATACAGAAAGTTTTATTGATAAATATTATTTCGTTTTAAATTTAAACGAATTTGAACTTGAAATATTTTTTAGGTGGTAGAGGATTGGTGCTTTTACCCTAACTGGTTACAATAGCGCTCCCAAGGGAAGAGTGTATTGGTCATGTGACGAAGGTGCATCCAATCTCTCAGATTTTTGCAGATCTTTTTAGAAAATAGAGACAAAAAAAGTTAGGTATCGTTAATTAACCAAAAATAGATTAAGTTATATCTGTATATTAAATATTTGTAACTAAACGTAACAGCCAGCAGACGAAAATTTCTTTTTAAAAATTTACTACATCATATGATAATGAAATGTAATTCTTGCTTGCATAATTTTGATTTATACTGTGTTGTATGTTTATTATTAGGCCTAGTTGTTTAGATTTAATTAAAGTAATTCTACTTAAACTTATGATTGTTTTAACATAAATTTTTTCTACTCTTAATTGTGTATATGATATATTCAGTGTTATTTTTTTTATTTCATTTAAGATAAATGAATACTTTAAAGTGCATATATTAAAGCATTTTTTT
>VTPC01091230.1:61339-88635 GCA_011009095.1 Ignelater luminosus | reverse complement strand
ACACGTGCAAGAAAGCTTCGCTCTGGAAAAGCACATCAGGATGAAGGAAAGATGCAAGGATGACGGAGCAAAAGGTATAGGAATGATTAAAGCTATAGTGAACTAAATTCATTTCCATTTCCAAGTCTAAGTTATCTTTAAGATAACCAGCAAAACATAATAATACAAATAATCCTTTTTTCAGCACAATAAACATTTTTGTAAATGTTTTCTTTTTTTGAATTTATAAGCAAATTTTGTTTATACTCCGTAACTAATTTGTGACAAGTGTTTGTGTCTAAATATCTCAAGACATGTTATTTTGGATTTAATTCATTATAGTTTTGAACACGCAAAGTAAAAAATTCTCTCTTGTAAGAATTTTGTCTGAGTTCCTGGGCAAAGCGAAATTCACGGTAACGAGAGCTCGCTAGACTTGGAACCGAGAATGGCTACTTAGGACTACAATTTTTTCTAAGACTATCAATGCAGCAGATCTCGTCAGCCGTAAATGCATGACGAAAAATTTTAAAGAGACCTCTGTCGCTTATAGCCGATGGGGTATGGCAATAAAACGTCTTTTTACTTCCTGAGACAGTATGAAGGTTATGAGAGGCTGAAGTTTAAGATCTTTCAGGTTCTTACCGTAACAAGGGACCGAACTGGACCGGCATCCATTCTTTCGTACAGGAGTCATTTAGGTTCGAGCAGAGAAAAGTGAAACGATCTCTAAAAGCCTGTTTGCTGGGCTTTAGCTTTTCCAACTACTACAAGTATTACTGCTTTAAAGAAATCAAAGAACATTGCTTAGAGACTTGTGTAATAACTCCTACGTGCTAACAGCGAACAAGACTAAGATTATATAAGCATAGTTTTACATTAATAAGCAAAAGAGAGAAATCTGCAAAAACTATTATCACAATATCAAATACCTTCTAGAGAAGTTAAGTAGAATCAAATAGTCCTAAAGTCACAACTGGCAAGCTTTTGAGCATTGCGATTACATAAATGGAACTGGGAAACGATCTCAAAGTGGTAACTAATAAGTTAGAAAAGCTGTGCTAGACACTATTTCTTTGTAGATACGCCGCTCCATTGTTGCAATGCCTTTGAAATTGAAATAACCATGAACTAAACTGAAATTGCCTAATTCCCAGATATTCCCACTACCTTTCCAATAGTGTGACAGTCATGCTAAAGAACAGCTCTAATGAAACTGAAATTCAAGTTGCCACAATGTTGGAATACTCGCAAGAAAGTGCTAAAAAAATTCAAAAAGGATTTCAATCTGTAAGGTAATGAAAAATGTTTTAAGATCTTGTTTATAGCTTTGATAGTAACTGTGAATGTTTTTGGGATGTTTGAGATTTTATAAGTTTCTTTTACAAGAAATAAAATTGAGAAATTGATTTGTGTTTCACATGTTTGAACGCCAGTTAACATCGCGTACTCCGGAGAAATCCCAAATTTAAAGTCGACTTGGAAATTGTATCTTGAAGATATCTTGAAAAAGGGCACACTATCGTGAAATACTTCATTAAGTATGCAACTGTTATACGGAGTGATCCAAAATGTTTGAATTTTTCGCGTTAACATTTCAGTGATTTTTTTCCTTGGAGCTAGCGATGTTGCTAGTTGTTAACTCAACCAACCACTCGTGCACGTGTTGTTATGACAGTGTCAAGCAAGGTTAAAGCAAGCATGTGGTGCTACTTTCAAAATATTTTAGTTTCGCGGGAAATTCAAACTGTCCTCAATCATTTTGAATTACTCCATATGATGATGATGATGATAATCAATTGTAATTGCATTCATAGTTTGTCTCCGGTTGAATTGGCGTAAAAACGTAATCTAAGTCTGCATTTCTGTAATTTTTACGGTTTATATGTGATAAGGACTTCTTCCAAGACTTAGTGAGTTCATGAGTTTAAGAGCTTCAAAAGAAATTTTATAAATTGTTTTTAACCTCAAAATATCAGGAATTTTTTGGGCAGTAGTTAAAAATTAATTACCATTACCGATAAACTTTGTTCCCTTGTTAAAATCAATTTATTTAATTTTTGTTAAAAGAGATTTATTTATTACTTCACTTTTTTTTTCAATTACAGAATAAAGTTGCAAGATGTCATCAGAACAGAAAGAAAGTCTACCATCAGTGATTTCCAAGTTTCGAAATTCTTATCCAAGTTTTATGGGTGTAAAAGAATTTGACAAGTTAATTTCGGAGGCGCTAGGCCACAAATGGTTTACGCCACATGCATGTCATACCAGTGTAGTATCTAATGACAGTGACTTTACAAAACATTTTCAATTAACTCTAGAATTCACAGATCGTGTCTCTGGTATCACTAAAAGAAAGAAGTATTATCTAAAATATCTAAATACTAATATTAAATGCAAGTTTCACAATGCACTTGCTAAAAATCGTTATAACAAAGAAGAATTTTTTTATATTTATCTTCAAACCGAATATAAAAATATGCACCTGGATGTTTCTTTTTCTTTAAAGTGCTATTTATGTACATCAAACGTAGTTTACCTCGAAGATGCGTCAGTCAAGGGTTTTATTAATCAGAGGAAACATTTTGATCTTAGCCATATGAAATTAGCATTGCGGACTTTAGCCAGATTTCATTCAAACAGTATGGTGTTGGAAAATGATTTGAAGTCTTGGGGTGGACGCAACCTACAAAAAGCACATCCTGATATATTTGAAATTGGTAATGATGCTACTCAATTATGGTTGAAATATTCTATTAGTGAAGTAGCAGACGTTATTAAACTGATTCCAACGCAAAACGATCAAAAGGAAGATCTAATAAAGAAGTTAGTAAATTTCTATAAACAATGGAGTAGACAACTAAGAAGGAAGAACTACCAAAGTACTGTCTTGCATGGCGACCTTCGATCCAATAATTTCTTGTTTAAGTACAAAAAGAATGCAGTTAGCGGATGTGTTTTAATTGACTATCAATCACTAAGATACGGATCACCTGTACTGGATGTTCTTAATGCTATCTACTATAACACTAGACGAGATTTTAGAAAGAAATTTTTTACACACTTAATTGATTATTACCAACAAAAGTTGAATGAATTTATATCGATACATCATATTCAAAATGCTATTTCAGCAGCAGAATTTAAGGAAATATATAGAGAATTTACGGTTATTTCTATATGCGAGTGTATCTGTGATAGATGCTTATTGCTTTTTCCTGAATCTTTCAGACAGTTTACAGAACGATATGATAGCGACTTTCGTAAATTTGTTTTAAATAAGAAAGTGACAATTCTTAAGAATCACTATGAACAAAATCAATTATTTCGAACAGTCTTATTAGAAGATCTACTAAATTTGGAGGAAATATTATCGGATCCTTTGGTACTTTTTTAAACAGTTTTATGCATAACGAATTACACTGTACTAAAGCGGCAACAGGTTGTTTATTTTGTGATTATGTGTTTGCGAATATTTGTTTGTTGATGCTAAAAAGCCACAATTAATTTTAAATATTTAATATAGTAAATTGTATTTTTAAAACATTTTCTATGTTTCTGACAATAATAAAATCTATTTAATTATTTACAATAATTAGTTTGTGTAAAAGTTAACTAGTAGAAAAAGAGGTAATAAGAAACAGCGCTAATAAGAGACAGCGCTAATAAGAGACAGCGCTAATAAGAGACAGCGTTTATATTTCCTACTAAAGATCAAGAAGGAAGAGTGAGATGTGGTGGAATGAAACAGTTAGTGTTTACAGAGGTAAGTTGATCTGCGCCTTTTTAAAAAATACTCAAAATTTTCTCAGTTCCTGTAATTTAAAGGGTCCTTAACTCTAGTAACTTAAAAATTTTAATTTGTCTAATTATAAATTCCAATTAATAGTTAATATATATTTTCTAAGTTTATTTTTTTACCGACTAAAGTCTATTCTAAGTTTCTTGGTTATTTGCTGGAATATTCATCGTGTCTTAACGTACCCGATTTTATCAGTAATCAAGGCAATAAGAGACAAAGTACGGTACAAGAAAAGGCGATTCTATGTATTTACATCAACCATTTTTCACAGTTGAAAATACCTCGCCAACCAACTACGAACAAAAAAGGTGCAACTATCTATTAGAAAATATGAAAAATGCAATACGCCCCTTGTGAAGCAAAGGTACTTTTTGGGCGCAGCTGCTACAAAATATGGCATTTCAAGGTCGACACTATAAACAGGAAAGACTAACTGTAGGTAGGTGGAAGGAAACCAAAATTATTAGAACAAAGTGAAGAAACTCGTGATCTATTCTTTAGTCAGTTCAGGGGGTTTGGATATAGTTTTACCAAAGAAGAAACTTTAAATTTTGTAAAAGGGTTTGTCAAAGATTCAAGGATTCACACAAGATAGAGAGAGAAGAGTTCAGGAAATGATTGGCTTAAACTGTTTATAAAAAAAAACATCCAGGAAGGGTGAAATATTCATACAACAAAGAGTACGAAGTGTAAATCCTTATGTCATAGCAAATTGGTACGAAACAGCAAAGAAACTGTCACGATCCAAAAGCACCAAAAGCTCTAAAGCATGTGTGTAAAAATGTTGAATGTTCAGGTAATCAGGATACTGTTTTACCATACTGTAGCATTGATGGACAAAAGATGCCGACGTATGCAATTTTTGAAGGTACCCTTGCCTGCTCTAGTTGGATACCAAAAGATTATTATCTCGGAAAAGTCTACACTGCTCAAAATAAGGACTGGAAGGTCAGACACATATTTTATCAGTAGTTTTGAAAAGTTTTCCTAAAGAACATTCCATCTCCAGAGGATCGCGACAAAAACTTTATTCTCATTTACGATGATGCATCTTTACATTTAAGCTGTAATACTGCCAAATTGACCTATGAAAATAATATAATTTTATTAGAATTCCCACCCAATCTGAAACATTTTACGCAACCACTCTATAAGACCGTATTTAAACCGCTCAAAACAACATAGAAAGAAGTTTTAATAAACTCCTCAACAAAATTAGGGAAACACTTGAAATTGTGCAAATATTGAGTGTTTTTCAAACCCAAATATCTTCGCCAGTTTTTATCGAGACAACTCGATTCAAAATGATTTCCTAAACGTTGAAATCTCTACTTTCGAATGCTGACATTCAACGTGTCAAAAATCTTTATGTAGAGGGCACAAATGTCGCTAGACTGTAAAGGTGCAAAAATATCAAAAAATGTTTTAACTTTAAACGCAACACCTATCGAATTAATTTTTTCTCGGTCTTGCAAACATCACAGTTGCAAAGGTTAAACATTTTTCTTTGATTTAAGTCATAAATAGTTTAAAATTGCATTGCTTTTTTGTTTTATTGTCAATATTACTCAATACTCAATACAATACAAACTTCTGCTCATCGCTTTCTAATGGTGATCAAAGACGGATTTGGTCCTATGGAATGCTCCACCAAATTTCTCGAAGCTTCAGAAACATTTCGTGCAGATTAGCAAGTTGCTGTTGCGAATCACAAAATTGTCGGTCTAGCATATTCCACATGTGTTCAATCGAATTTAGGTTAAGGCTTATGGATGGGTGTTGCAGTAAGTCGATGTTGTGATTCTCCAGAAAAGCAAGAGTGATACGTGAGACATGAGGACGAGCATTATCTTGCAGCAATTTGAAATTTAGTCTAATTTGTTCTGCCATCGATAACACATAAGGTCTCAAAATCTCCTCAATCTAACACTGAGCGTTCATTCCAGGTGGTGGTACGAGAACGAGGTCTGTACATGTTCGGTGAGAAATACCCTCATATACCATAAATTTTGTTTCTTGCACATTTGCTTGCTCGTACCTTCATCCGCGACGTCGCCAAACTCTTATTCGACGATCATTGCCGTAAAGAAAAGATTAAGACTCCTTCGTAAACAAAACTTTTGCCCATTGTGCGTCGGTCCAATCACCATACACGTCAACATATTGACGTCTTGCATGGCGATGATTTTGGTTTAAGCCAGGAACTCGAACACGAGCTCTAGATCTTAAGTCAGCCTTATGTAATAGAAAATAGACGACGAACGGTTTGTGTACTGATTGCGTTATTCCGAACATGTCCCGCTAATTCGTTTGCAAGCTGTCTACCTGTGATTGCAGGATTTCGGATGACAAGTCTCACAATCTTACGATCAGTCCTTCTGACGTTATCCTTGGACGGCCTTGCCCACTTGGCCTTGTAAATTCTCCAGTCTCCGTATATCGAGCCCACGCTCGATTTACAACCGAAACATTACGTTGTACAAGCTGAGCGACATACCGTTAACTCAAACCTTCTCGCAAAAGAGTAATAATTTGCGCGGAGATTGCCTCTGGCACTTGTTTCGGCATTCTCAAAATGTCAAATGTCGGTGGTACACAATAACTCGCTCACATTGCTCACTCGTTCACAAAATCTATCGGCTAATACACCAACACACTAATAATACTGACTTGTTTTGAGAATGTCTGAATTTTATGTTAAAATTGTTAAAAGTGCACTTTTTTTCAAATGCATTTGCATTCGTTACAAATTATGAAACTTTAAGCGTTTTATAACCTAAATCAAAGAAAAATGTTTAAACTTTGCAACTGTGATGTTTGCAAGATCAAGAAAAAATTAATTGGATTGGTGTTGCTTTTTAAAGTTGAAACAATTTTCGACATTTGCGCTTTCTACCTAACGATTTTCAACACTTCGAATGACAGCATTTGAAAGTAGAGATTTTAGGAAACCATTTTGGATCAAGTTGTTCCGATGACAACTGGCGAAGATATTTGGGTTTGAAAAACACTCTTTCAAGAGTTCCCATAATTTTGTTGAAAAGTTTAGAATAGCATCACGAGAATCCTGGTAGTGTTCTTCCAAATAAAGAAGTTTTAAAGTATGACCTCTTAAACTAGATAAATATATATTGAGTAAAAACTTAATTTTTCAGAACGAAGTGTCTAAAGATCCTGATCCATTAACAATGCAGTTTAACATCAACATCTATGAACTCTGAGTCATCAACATTTAGGAATCCTGAAACAGCAACGTCCAAAGACTAAGCCATCATTACCCAAGCTACCTTTAGAACAGTAGATAAAACGCAAACTAACAGAGAACTTAACTAAAAGAATTGAAGGCAGTAAAGGCTTAAGGTTGACTCATAACATTGGTGATGTTTTAATTTCTAATAAAACTGAGGAAAAAAACGAGCAATTAAACCAACTTAAAAAAAAGAAAATAAAGAAACAACAATGCGAAAAAAACAGGTCTTAGGGACTTCCTTGTTTTCATTGTCTGATGAATTATCAGATAATGTAATTCTTGAAGATGATACCTCAAGCGAAGACGTAAATTTTAACTTGGGTGATGAAACGTGTAACAATAAAAAAACATTAGACTTTGTTAGAAAACCAGTAGGTGAAGTCCCTCTCGACCTTCTTATTCGTATACTTTTGATGAAGATGTCATCGCTATAACTTCTGGTCTCGCAACCATTCGTGACGAGATCCGTAATCTAAGTGCTACAACGTCTTCTCCAGCTCAAGTCCCGTCTCGCTTATTTACTAGGTCGTGTTTACAATAGAGTCACCAAAAATACCGAAGAAAACTCCAAGAAGGAGGAATTATCTTCTTATCAGATCGCCGCAATGAGACTACGGCTAATCCCTTCTTCGGAGTCCTGTAATTCTAAAGCATCTCCTGCAGATAATATCGACGATCGTTCCCGCTTCCGTCGCTAAAGAAAACTCCTCGGTCCCTGTTGCTGTTTCGACTGCTCCCAGCAGCATCCCTCCAGGCCATCTACCTTCTCGTCAGGTCTTTTGCAAAGAAATGGGGACTTAAGTTTTTTGGTGAAAAAACCAAAGTGTTAGCGCATTCCTAGAACGTGTTAGAAAACTGCAAGTTGCCCGTAATATTACCTCTGACCAACTGTTTATAGAAGCCTTTGACCTCTTCTCCGGCAAAACTTTCATCTGGTATCGAGCAAACCGAGATTTTGTAAAGGATTGGTCCGAACTTGAGATTGCCCTGCGTAACGAATTTCTTCCCACAGATTATGATGATCGTTTTCTTCAGGAAATTAATCGTCGTACCCAAGTCTCGACGAGTCCATAGGAATTAATGTGACGGTCATGAGCAGTATGTTTAGTTGTCTCATCAAGCCCATTTACGAGAAAAAACAACTCTGTCTCTTGTGCAGAAATATTTTGCCATTCTATCAGACTCAGGTCTCACCAGAGTATCGTCCATTCAGAAACTTGTACAGTTAGGTCACTTAATAAAAGAACGACGTAATGCCATCGATAATTACGTCCCACCTGCGAGGAAACGTAATGATCTTGAACCCGATCTCGCTTATGTGTCTTTTGACGTTCCGATTTCCGTCCAAGAAGTTGCCGCCGTGAAAAATCCTATTGTTAGGAATTCTTCACCTCAATCTTCCTCTCGTGCGCCTGTAAAGCTCACATGTGGAAACTGGCCTACCGAAGGACATGCATACGAGGTCTGTTCAAAAAGTATCGCGAATTTTGAATTTCCGCGGGTTACGTATATTCGATTTTCAATTTTTTTGTGGCGTTATGTTGGTACTCATGTCCCTCACTTATGCCGACAAGTTTGGCCATTTTGAATGTTCAGTTAATTTTTGACAGCTGTTTTGCTTGGACGTGTTTTGGCTCGTCTTCGATTTTTGCCTATTCCAAAAAATGGATCAAAGAATCTGTATCAAATTTTGTGTGAAAAACAAAATTAAGTGCGCGGACGCATTCCAAATGTTGACTGTGGCATATGGTGTAGCTACCTTGGACCGAAACAACGTTTATCGGTGGTACAAAATGTTCTCAGAGGGCCGAGAAGATGTGAACGACGAAGAGCGTGCTTTTGGTTTTACTTACAGTTTTCTTCGATTGCAGGGGCGTGGTGCATCATGAGTTCTTGCCAATGGGTAGAACGGTCAATAAGGAATATTACCTGCAAGTTATGCGCAATTTGCGCAAAGCAATCCGCCAGAAACCCCCGGATTTGTGGAAGAACAGAAATTGGCTTTTGCACCATGATAACGCCCCTGCTCACACATCGTTGCTTGTGTGCGAATTTTTGGCCAAAAACAACACACTAATGATGCCGCAGCCACCGTATTCCCTAGACCTGGCCCCCTGTAACTTTTTCTTGTTGCCGAAACTGAAGAGGCCTATGAAAGGACGACGCTACGCTACGATTGAGGAGATAAAGACAGCATCGAAGGAGGAGCTGAACAAGATCACAAAAAATAATTTTTTGAAGTGCTTCGAGGATTGGAAAAAACGTTGGCACAAGTGTATAATATCTGATGGGGATGACTTTGAAGGGAACAAAATAGATATTCATGAATAAATAAATAATTTTTGAAAAAACACAAAATTCGCGATACTTTTTGAACAGACCTCGTATACGGCTTGCTCTAAACCCAGAAACCGTCTTTTCTGCTTCGGTTGTGAGAAATCCGAGGTTACAATATCGTCGTGTCCCGTTTGCTCTCGTAAACCTTCGGAAAACGCCCCTCGTGGCAAATCTTGTCAAATACGCGTTCTATGTTCAGGAAGGTCGCGAGCATGCACCTTCTGGTGTTTAAAGCCATACTGGCGTTTGTCTTGTTTTAACAGTGGATCCTCGGTGAACATGGCGGGACGAAAGCCGCACTGGATCGGGGAAAAGATGTCATACGTGGTCATGAGGTTTCGCAGCTTGTCGGCGAGGATACTTTCGAACACCTTGCCTAAGATAGGATAGGAAGAGGGATCGTACTAGTTTTTGTTGGGCTTGGGAATCATGGCCAGGAAAGTGGCCGCAGCAAAGACAGCTGTGGTAGATGTCGACAAAGAGCTCTAGGGCTTCGGGTAATAGTTTGTGAAGGTTTCTGGGAGTCAGACAGTACTCGCCAAGTGCGAAATTTTTTCATTAGACAAGGACCGTCGCTGTCTCTTTCACCTGGATGGGACGAAGACTATCCTGGGGCGGCGGCTTGAGAAGTGGTTCCGGAGGGACTCTGGCTAGAGTTTTTATCCGGAGGTTGTTATGGATCGCATCGGAAGTGGTCCTGGTCGAAACGGAGGCTGTTTAGAGGCTGGTGGATCTCCTCAAGCAGATTGGCGAAAACGCCTGCTTTCTCTTGAAGTTTCGGTTATCTGGACGTTGTGTAGAAGGTGGGTATTGTTTCGCTTCCTGTAGCCTATCATGGTTTGGAGTTTGTTCTATAGCAGGCTTCCTTGTCTGTGATGTAGGCTAGAGCAAAGTTTCAATCGGCACGTCTTCCGGTGCCTCGTGACTTACAACCGGACGAGGGCGTTGAGGCTAAGCCATTGCGTCTTGATGAGAGGATCACGGGTTCTGACAAATTTTCTGCAGTCTGAGTTGCTTTTTTATGAATCCGATTATGTTTCTTGGTAGGGACGAACGATCGGCGTTGGTGGATTTGAGTTGGACTGAGGTGGTGACTGCGTCTTGTATAGTGATGGTCAGGTCGTGGATGGCGGTTTCGATTTTGGGGACGGTAGTCAGGGGCGGATCGAGTGGAAGGTTTTCGGTGATGTTTCCAGTCTCTGTGGGGCGATGCTCGTGCGAGCTTGAAGAAGGCGACGGCCTGACGGTTGATGGGTTCGGCGGGGCGGTGGAGAAACCGACGTGATCGCATCCGCAATTGCAGTGTCCACATTAAACATAAATTTCGATAATTAAACGGTTTTTATTTACCATCTCGATAAAGCACACAACATTAACAATATAAGCAATTAACAATACGTAATGGGACAAACAAATAACCGAGATATAGATATGAAATCGATAATCTGATTGTAATGCGACAGGCCAATTTTAAGGTGAATTAATTAAAAGGAAAGTAATAATAGAGCTGTGACCCTATTTACCACTACTTTTCAAGAAATTTCAAAGAAAGACAGCTTGTTTTAAAAATGCCCTTTTTCAAGAAACTCTAAATACTATTACTGGAACTTTGAAATTAATTTACAACTTCTTTTGTTGTTCCTTATACAGAGACATCATCATTATTGGAGAGACACGTGACCACTAATTTAAAAGTGGTGCGAAATTTTACTTTTCAACGTTGGCTACACTGCGGAGCACTCCCTCACGAGTACATTTCTAACCTAAAATTACATCGGCGTGCGTACGTTCCGTGATTTCTTGGTCTCGGTTTTGCGTTTTTTACAGTTTATTTTGTTCTATTTAAAAATCAGTCTTTTTCAAGACTAAATCTGTTTTTTGTGAGTTAATCGAGGTAAGTTAGATTTAACGCATTCAGAGTGTGATAATAAATTTTCAAACTGCACAACTGTTTCAGTTTGGAAGGTTACGTTTTTGCGATGCCTTTTACAAGCGAACAAGATAAATTTATTTTAATAGCTCACTATCGAATGCAGATGGTTCATGGACGTCGTAGACATGATATACTTAAGCGGTTTGAAGAAAAACATTGCATCTGCAAAGGCAAATCATCTGGTAGACCAACCGTATTAACTGATGAAGTTCTCAAGGACATGCAGATGCGAATGAATCGTAGTCCCCATAAATCCATTAAACGCTTAGCTACTGAAACAGGTAGGGATCTGTTTGCAAACTTAAATAAAAAACCGGCTATTTATTTCTGAATTATTTACATTCATTAAACAATTTAAACTATTTTAAACCATAATCTAACCAACAACTTTTTCCGCAGGACTTTCATATGGAAGTTGCATTAAAAAAGAAGCTACGAATGCATCCCTATAAAGTGTCTGTAATACAAGAACTGTTTCCGCATGATCATTAATTACGAGTTCAATACTGTCAGTGGTTTATGTAACACTTGAACAACGATGACATATTAAATATTACATTTATGTCAGATGAAGCATGGTTTTATTTGTCGAGCTATGTGAACAGCCAAAATTACAGAACCAGGGCCACAGAGAATCCCCACAATTATGAAGAAATAAGTTTGCATCCCCAGAAGATTGGTGTATGGGTTGCGATGTGAAGACACAGGATCTATGGTCGATTGGTTTTTAATGACACAATCAGTGGAGAAAGATACCGAGATAATATTTTAACACCTTTTATCGAACAACTATTGGATGATGAAATCCAAGAGGGCTACTTCCAGCAAGATGGTGCATCAGCACATACGGCACGCACTACTATTCGTTATTTGGAAGAGTTCTTTGATGACCGACAGATTAGTTGTGGACGATGGCCACCTCGGTCTCCCGAACTCACACCATTAGATTTTTTTTTATTTGGGCATTTGAAGAATAATGTTTACAGGCACCGTCCGCAAAATACTGACAAATGAAAAGAGGCCATACAAAATGAAATTAATAATATATCACCAGAAACCTTAGTTTCAGTTTTCAATAGTATCAAAAATAGAGTTTGGTTATGTTTAGAGAAACAGGGTGTTCATATCGAACCATTTATGTAATTTGTACATAAATTGCAATAAAATGTAAAATAACTAAATGAAATTGTAAAATTTAGGATAAATGTTTTAATTAATTTCTAGTAACCTGCTACCTAATGAATTATTTCTTTATAAATAAATTATCGCAGCTGAAATAATTGCGCTTTTTAGTTCTGTTATCTAGCATACCTAGTTCTAAGTATTATGTTACATTAATTTCAGAAAATAAAAATTACACGTCAATTATTAATCTTTAATTATTCCCAGAACACGATTGTGTTAAGACGGCTGCCAAA
Organism: Ignelater luminosus; assembly: GCA_011009095.1. Taxonomy (NCBI): domain Eukaryota; kingdom Metazoa; phylum Arthropoda; class Insecta; order Coleoptera; family Elateridae; genus Ignelater; species Ignelater luminosus. The sequence continues at coordinate 75,916 of VTPC01091230.1, read as the reverse complement.
GTGCCGGTTTTGATAAATGGTTTTTTAAATATAAAATTAAACATTTAGTGACTCTTAATGATTGAGTATGTATATCATTTATGCATGCATAACTATACAGAAAAATTCATTATTAAATATTTAGTTTTAAATTTAAATCAGTTTGAACTTCAAATATTGTTTAATTGACCAGGTATTGGTGCGTTTTCCCTACCTGCATAATTATCTTTTTTTAAAAAATCCTTCATAGTAGACAGTAAAATTTAATAAAATTGAAAAGATAACTAAAAAGCTCTCGTTGAACAGCTACATCAGCATTGTTTGGGCCTTATCTAATTCTTGTTTTTAAAAATATCTTCAATATATTGTCACTTTTTAATTTTCCAATTTTATATATAATGATCTTTAAATATTTAAGTTTCTAAGTAGTTTCATCATATATCCAATACTACGCCACTGGAAAACTACATAATTCTTTATTACAACAGAGCAAGATGTATTGCCTAACCAACAGTAAATTTCGTGGTCACGTGGCTTCCCAATAATGAGGTTTGTAGTTTGTATTTTGCTTTGTTACTACAGTTTGCATCTTTGTTTAACAGATGAGGAAGGATAGAAACCTGAGTTAGACGTGAAGGAAAAAATTTGGTTTCGTACTTTAATGTCGGACAAAAAGGTTTAACATTTACTATTACTATTTACATTCGTACATTTTTTATGTCAAAGATATTTTATAAATTTTGAATAATTAATTGAAAATACGGGACACTTCTGTGTCAGTTTTAAAACTAGTCATATAAATTTACTGATAATGAGTTTAGAACACACGTTATTCTTATTATTTACTAATGTCGATTTAATATCTAAATTTATTAATTCATTCTTGTAAAGATTTATCACTTGTTGGAGAGAACATGCAATAAAACTAAATACTTTACGACAGGCAGCGTTATCAAATTTCTATTCACTTGTATCATTTACTTGCATGTTGAGCAAGCAAACCTGGAAAATATGCATTCATAAGTTTTATTCAATTTTTAAAACTGTCCCGTTATTAAACTTTTAAGTGTTGATTTTACTTACGTGACGTTAACTGCAAATAGTGAAATTAAAATAATTATCACCATAATCTCATTCCTAGGCCTCTTGATGTACTAGGTAAGTTCTGCTTAATTTTGCATTTTTTTAGTCATAAAGTCCAAACATTAAAATTTTTTAAATAAGAACGAATCTTTATTGATGTTGCTGTTTTTGATATTTATACTTTTCCTGCCATTATTATTAAAAATAAATCAATAAATAAAGGGATTTTCATTTTTAGATACCTACCTACGTTAATTTCTTCCTAATATACAGGGTGTTCTTAAAGTACACCATAATATTCCATCGTCACACCCTTCGTTTTGTTCTTCAGTGCTTTTGTTATTTCATCCATAACAACAATAAACAAGGGCTCAGGATACTTCCTTGTTACTTGTTCTTCTATAAATACTCTTTACAGCTTCTTTCGCTTTTCTAACGTTTTCTATATTTCTTCTCTTTTTACAGAATCAAAACCTTTCTGGATGTCAATAGCACATGTGTATATGTTCTCACCTCTTCTTATCACTTTGTCGCAAATCTGTCTTAGTGTAAAGACCCATTCTTAAATGCTTCTCCCTTTCCTAAATCCTGAGGGAGTATCTTCCAAAGTTGACTCAACTAAGCTTCTAAGTACCCTTACCGGTATTCTCTCATACACTTTACTCGCTACACACAATAGTGATTTACCCCTAAAGTTTTCGTACATTATTCTTTCACCACGCTTATACAAAGGTATTATAACAGCGTTTCTCATGTTGTTGGTATACCCTTATCTTTGCATATTTTATTGAATAATTTTTGGAGAACCATTTCACTTATCTTCTTTAACATCTCGGGTTTTATTTCGTCTATCCCTGCTGGCTTCCCATTTTTGAACAACCCTAGTGCTTTTTTAAACTTCAATTCAGTAATCTCATCATTGCCATACTCATTGTCCCTATCCTATTCTTTTTTCTCCCCTTCTTCTGAATTCACTTTTGTTTCTTCCAGCACCTTACAGAAAACTTGTTTCCATCTTTCTTCTTCAGCAGTCCACCTTTCCTATCTTTAAACTATTTAGTTTCTGATTGTTTTTCTTGTCTAAGTCCTTTTAACATTGTGAACAGCTTCTTTCCGTTTCCTTCTCTTTCTTTTTCTAGATCATCCCCAAATCTTTCTCAGGTCTCCCTCTTCAATTTTCTTATCTTTTCTTTCACTCTCTTTCTTAGTTTCTAATAAGCACTGTTTTTGACGTCAAATATTTTTACCACGTTGACTTTTCCAATCTAATTTCCTCCTTAACCTCCTTGTTCCACCATGGTGTTTGTTTTCTCATGTTAGTTTTTCTCACTACTCCGCAAATCTCTTTTGCCGCCTTCACTATTGCTTCTTCAAAGCTATTCCACATTAATTCTACATCACCTGACATAAAATCCCTCTTTCTTAATTATATTTCTTTTTGCACCTTTTTTCGAAATTTCTTTTCACATTCTTTTTCTAACAATTTATAGCTTGTGATGTTAGTAACAATTTTTTGTTCGGTAGGACCACTTTTCTTAATTACTCTTTCTCTTAACTTAAGTTTCGCTTCTACAATTTTTCATTTCTGCTTTCTGCCACTCTGGTATATTTATGAATATCGGGATGTTCAAAACATAGGTTGTTTACAACACACAAATCTATTATCCTTTGACTATTTAAATTTAGTGTGCTCTCATCGTGTTGACCTACGCATTTTTCTGACATTAATACATTATTACCAACCCTTCCATTAAGAAATTTGCCTCTAATAAACATTAAAAAAGATTTTTTTGGCAAAAAGATAATTCATGCATTAGAGGGTTAATAAGATTCTTTCACTCACTGCTTTTCACAAAATAAAATGCTTCGACGCAAAATAACTGATCGATTGAATATTCCCAAATTCTTTTATTGTGTTTTATTTCTTGGCCATTTCGTTTACTAAAAGCATCAGTAATATTTTGTTTTCTGTTTTCAGATGCAAGTAGACGTTAGAAATGACTACAGTATGTGAAGGGCGCTTTGAAAGCCTCCCTAGAAAGAGCATAACAGCTTTTTCGGCCTTTTGGGAGCGTTTGTTTACTGGCGGGGAATATACAATTATAATCAATGCCACTGTCAAACATGATGCATTTACTACGCGTTACTACAAAATAACGGACTTACCAAATCAAAGTAAAAGTAAGCTAGGGGATCATTTTGCACTACAATTGGGATTTTCTCTAAATAACAACGTCAAGCCGCGTCTGAATGTGCACTATTATTACGTAAAACTTTTAGATATAGCTGCAGAAAACGGCGCGAAAAAACAAACTGCTTTGGAATCCTATCAAAGAGAAACGTTTTATTATGGTACCATCCAACAGGCTTACGATGGATTCCAATGGTATTCGGCCTTTTCTCCTCGACTTTACTTTTTTGAAGCTCACACATTGTATCTTGAAGATCTATCGTTTCGCGGACATAGAAATGCGCTACCAAAACAATTTTTTGATTTTAACGAATGTCGGACATCGTTGAGAGCTTTAGCCAGATTTCACGCTAATGCCATATCATATGAGAAATACCTTCACAACGCTAACAAAGATTTACTAAAGGAACATCCAAATGTGTTTAATTTAAACCAGGAAAGATTATGGTATAAATACTCCCTAAAAACAATGACACGTGTACTTGTAGCACTTCCTATAGCACATTTTATCGCAGACAGTTTCGCAACTCATGCTGCTAATTTGCTAATAAGATATGGACAAATAGAAAGTAGGTGTATTAGAACGGTTCTTCATGGTAACCTTTGCTCCAGTAATATTTTATTTCGTTACGATGAACACAATTATCCTCAATCAACTGCTTTTGTGGATTATCAACTTTTAACACATGGGCCAGTTGTTTTAGATGTGCTTAACTTAGTCTACTCCAATACTTCACCAAGTTTTAGGACCAACGAACGTCTTGAGAACTTATTGATAGACTATTTAAAACATTTATCTGATTTTTTAGGTTATTTTCAGATACCTACTAATATGACAATAGATGATTTAAAATGGGAGTTTGATAAGTATAAGATTTTTTATTTATGTCAAAGTATTTGCGAAAAATGTGTAACCTATATTCCTGAAGAGTTTAAGGGTCTGGTTGTAGATAATACCATTGCTGATTATCGTGAAAGTTTACTTACAAGCAGAATCGAAGTTCTTAAACGGTTTTATGACTTCGATGATACATTTAAGAACAACATACAAAATGATATTCATGAGCTAGAGACTATAATAAGTCAGTTAGCTGCTACATAATGTACGTGCGTTTGTTTGTGCACTGAGTTAATTTTGCAGTGTTTTGTTCTTATGCAGTAGGTAAGCTTATATCCATTTCTCAAGGGAAACTGTATTTGTAACTTTTAATTGATATTGTAAAGTTCACATTAATAGTCATTATTTTATAACAGCAGTTTTGTGTGATTAGTTACCTATGTCATATTAGTCTAATTTTTCTTTATGTTAAGGCTCTTTTTGTACTTTTAGTAAAACAAATACTAATACTATACAAGTAGTTTGTTTTATTGAAAAGTAACTACATTAGTTATAATGAAGAGAACATAAATAATATATACTGTAACAAAATTTGTAGATCTAAATATTGTACAGGTATTAAATTGTTTAAAATGTATAAGAATTTTTTAAACTGGTGATGGAAAATAAATTATTTTGACACAGTCATATGTTTGTAAAACATTCAAAGGGTTTCTCTCACCTATTCTACTACAGGGACATCATAAATAGGAGGAAGCCACGTGACCACGAAATTTACTGTTGGTTAGGCAACACATCTTGCACTGTTGGCAGCTCTGTTGTAATAAAGAATTGTGTAGTTTTCCAGTGGCGTAGTATTGGACATATGATGAAACTACTTAGAAACTTCAATATTTAAAAATAGTTATATATAAAATTGGAAAATTAAAAAATGACAATATATTGAAGATATTTTTAAAAACAAGAATTAGATAAGGCCCAAACAATGCTGATGTAGCTGTTCAACCAGAGCCTTTTAGTTATTTTTTCAATTTTATTAAATTTAACTGTCCACTATGAAGGATTCTTCATAAAAAAATAATTATGCAGGTAGGGTAAACGCACCAATACCTGGTCATTTAAAGAATATTTGAAGTTCAAACTTATTTAAATTTAAAACTAAATATTTAATAATGAATTTTTTTGTATGGTTATGCATGCATAAATGATATACATACTCAATCACTAAGAGTCATTAAATGTTTAATTTTATATTTAAAAAAACCATTTATCAAAATCGGCACTTTGGCAGCCGTCTTAACACAATCGTGTTCTGGGAATAATTAAAGATTAATAATTGACGTGTAATTTTTATTTTCTGAAATTAATGTAACATAATACTTAGAACTAGGTATGCTAGATAACAGAACTACAAATCGCAATTATTTCAGCTGCGATAATTTATTTATAAAGAAATACTTCATTAGGTAGCAGGTTACTAGAAATTAATTAAAACATTTATCCTAAATTTTACAATTTCATTTAGTTATTTTACATTTTATTGCAATTTATGTACAAATTACATAAATGGTTCGATATGGCCACCCTGTTTCTCCAAACATAACCGAACTCTATTTTTGATACTACTGAAAACTGAAACTAAGGTTTCTGGTGATATATTATTAATTTCATTTTGTATGGCCTCTTTTAATTCTGTGGACGGTGCCTGTAAACATTATTCTTCAATTACCCAAGTAGAAAAAAATTTAATGGTGTGAGATAGGGAGACCGAGGTCGCCATCGTCCACAACTAATCACTCAGTCATCAAAGAACTCTTCCAAATAACGAATAGTAGTGCGTGCCGTATGTGCTGATGCACCATCTTGCTGGAAGTAGCCCTCTTGGATTTCATCATCCAATAGTTGTTCGGTAAAAGGTGTTAAAATATTATCTCGGCATCTTTCTCCACTGATTGTGTCATTAAAAAACAATCGACCATAGATCCTGTGTCTTGACATCGCAACCCATACACCAATCGGCTGGGGATGCAAATTTGTTTCTTCATAATTGTGAGCATTCTCTGTGGCCCAGGTTCTGTAATTTTGGCTGTTCACATAGCCCGACAAATGAAACCATGCTTCATCTGACATAAATGTAATATTTAATATGTCATTGTTGTTCAAGTGTTGCATAAACCACTGACAGTATTGAACTCGTAATTGATGATCATGCGGAAACAGTTCTTGTATTACAGACACTTTATAGGGATGCATTCGTAGCTTCTTTTTTAATGCAACTTCCATATGAAAGTCCTGCGGAAAAAGTTGTTGGTTAGATTATGGTTTAAAATCGTTTAAATTGTTTAATGAATGTAAATAATTCAGAAATAAATAGCAGTGCCAATTTTAAATTTAAGTTTGCTAATAAAACAATTGAATTACTACAAGTGATAAATGAATTAAGCAAAACATATTATTTGTTTAATGCAAATAGATTCCTACCTGTTTCAGTGGCTAAGCGTTTAATGGATTTATGGGGACTACGATTCATTCGCATCTGCATGTCCTCGAGAACTTCATCAGTTAATACGGTTGGTCTACCAGATAATTTGCCTTTGCAGATGCAATGTTTTTCTTCAAACGGCTTAAGTATATCATGCCTACGACGTACGAATGCATCGTAGTGGACTTGCACTTCAGGAAAAGCTTGTTCAAATTGTTGGATACAAGATTGTAAGGACTAGGTCCATGAACCATCTGCATTCTGTGTTCCATTTCGATAGTGAGCTATTAAAATGAATTTACCTTGTTCGCTTGTAAAAGTCGTGGCAAAAACGTTACCTTCCGAACTGAAATAATTATGCAGTTTTAAAATTTATTATCACACTTTGAATGCGTTAAATTTAACTTACCTTGATTAACTCACAAAAAACGGATTTAGTCTTGAAAAAGACTGATTTTTAAATAGAACAAAATAAACTGTAGAAAACGCAAAACAGAGACCAAGAAACCACTGAACGTACGCACGCCGATGTAATTTTAGGTTAGAAATATACTCGTGAGGGAGCGTAGCCAAAGTTGAAAGGTAAAATTTCGGGCCACTTTTAAATTAGTGGTCACGTGGCTTCCTCCTATTGATGATGTCCCTGTACTATACAGCTACTTTCTACCCTTCATTAGTTTGCAAAATGCATCAACACCTTACTTTTTTATTAGATACTAATTAACTTAATTTTATCTTCAAATAACCTGACAATCTCCACTTCAAAATGACCAATGTTCTCTTCAGAAGGGCTCCAAAAGTACACCCTGACGTTTTTAAAAATGCTTTAATCATTTTGAGATCAAACTGTTTATTGCGAAGAATTGGCCTGGACATTCTCTTGATATAGTTCATGAAAAGCTCTAAAACCAGTGATTTCGTTGCAATTGGCAGGAAAAACTTGTATCCAGTAATGGGGAGGCTTAAGTATCCACATCTTCTTTGGTAGAGTTATAAAATGAGATAAATCCAGGTTTTCCTGATTCACACGCTATAGCATTAGGGAAAAAGCATCCCTTTCCTCCCATGTAACACAAATAACTATTACATCTTTACAAGAATTTCTTGTCGTCTTAACAAAATATTCTAGTTGAAAATGCATTTGGTTACATTCAGATAAACTCGCGGCTGCAGAAATTACTGGAAGCTACAATTGCTTATGCTTACATAGTACATGTGCCTACTGCAACAATGTCTTTCAACAAAATTTACTACAAAGCTAAACTATATTAAAATCTTTATTTACTACAATTAAAACATGGTAAGTATAAAAATTCTAGCTTTAGAAATAAAACTTGTTCTTTACATAACCGTAGAATTAACAAGTTGGATTATCTTGCGTATAATAATTATGTAGATTAATAGATACTTCTTTAGAAACAATAGAGTAAAATTAACTATTCTTTATAACAAACAGCCGTTGCCATCGATCAGCTGATTTTTAATTTTATTTTGTAGAATCAGTGGATATTAGTATTACAGATTATTGGATATTATTTATAGAAGGTTTAAGTAGGTATACCGGGGAATCCCCGAATTTTAGAGGTATAAGATACGTCTTGTTTGCGTCATAAACCAAGCTTACGTTGAAGACACGTTAATGAGTAGCGTGTAACAGGCAAAATAGGCTTTTAAAAACAGTTTTCGTCCTCTCTTTGGGATAATATATAATATATGGTAAATTATGACAAGATAATCACAATGAATGTTGTATTCAGTAATTATATCGTAAGTGCATGCCAATGCCAAATATCCAAATATATTTTGACAAGCGTGCCCATGTGCACAAATGAATACATCAGCAATTATTTTGTCATGATTATCAATGTAATATCTTAATTACATGACAAAAACTTGCATCTCGACTCAACCATTGTACAATTATAGGTGCAAATAAAGCAAAGGCAAGATGCGTTTTGCTTGTTCCTTATAAATTTCGGTGCCGCTACATCACAGCTCTGACTACTTGTGCTTGGTACGTTCAAACCTGATCAATGGGGTTAAGAAACATTGATACATAAATAAATTTACATTGTACATATATTTATAATAAAAGTATACAGGAAGAAATAAATACTTCTTGCTTGGTAGTTTTGCTAAAGGAAAGTATGCAAATATTTGAAATTATGCGTATCTTCTTCTTGCTTTCAGTTGATTCGTTCTAATTGGGGATATCTTCATCTCCAGTGGTAACTCCAATATTACTGTTTCCTTTAAAATCCCGTCATCTGTTTGAATGACCAACTTTCAAGACCTACAAATATTGTTAAGGTATCTACTGGACGATTATATTAAAAGTTTATGTTGGGAAAATTATAAATACCTAATATGAAAGGATACATTCAGTCTTTGGTAAAAAACTTATTACAGGTTTACTCATAGAAAAGTGCTCACAAGCGCCTCCAAATTCACAAGAAAAGCAACTGGCCGGTCTCAAAGGCAGATTATACTTCTTTCTCTTGGACCAAGTTATCTGATGAAGACTCATTATATTAGGAACTGCAGTTAATTTCTTGGGTACTTCTTTCTTTGAAAATTCAATTTCGCTTGCGGGTACCGGCAACAAGTTAACTTTACTTTTCTTGATTAAATTAAGAACAAAACTTGTTGCTGATAGAATGTCAATGCCTTGTACATCAATCTGTCAACATTCCTTTTCAGAGTGCCACCGACTCTGTCACTACCACTGGCACTGTAGTTAGATGAAATGGTTTCTACATTGTTAAAAATCTCCGAAATTTTATTGAAAGAAAGTCTATGTTAACTCTATTTCTATATTATGATGTAGGCTCATCAAAAAAAAAGTTTAGCAACTTCTCTAAGTGGGCCCATACCGCATAGAGCTGGTGGTTAATATTGTCGCTTACTGAACGGAAAGAATGACTCGGCACTTTCCTGATCTCATTGTTTAATATGTAACAAACCCCGGCGTGTAGTGATAGTTGACGTTTCAATGCCCCAAAATGCATCGACTGAATTTCGGATGAGAAATTTGTAATATACTTAGTTCTCGGAGAAATCTACCAAAATCAGGATTTCGTTTTCCAGTGTTTAGATTGATAAATTTTTTTCTGTTTAGATGTGAAAACTATTTATTGGAAAAAACTTCACTTCTTTTCTGATTTTATACATAACGACAACATAAAAAATACATAAAACATTACTCTTAATGCTACTGCTGCAGAGGGTGAACAGCGAATGCCGTTTCACAGCTACCCTTTGTGGTGTCTTCTTTTTTGGTAAAGATAAAACTAAGCTGCAGTTAGGCAACTCAAACTGTAAGCACGAGTAAACATCTAATATAATAGTAAATGCAAAATGCCGCCCCACCTTGAAGGGTGTTAGGCCTTTAAAATTAATAGATTGGAAATAACAAATGAAAACGTCAAATAAAACGTTTGATATGTATTGAACAAATGTGACGAGGCAAACAGGATAAAATAAAGTCTCAAAACACAAACTATACGGTTTCTGACACAATTTCGTCACTGGGCGTTTATACATCCCACTCAGGCACCTTACGCTTACCACATGCACAACACTGTCTTTTCCAAAGTACAATGCCAGGACTCGTCCTAATTTCCAGGTTCCTGGAAGAAGATTGGTTTCTCTGACCAAAACCATAGACCCAATCTTTAGGTTTGGCACGTTCTTGGCCCATTTGTTCCTTTGGTTTAGTTGCGATATGCATTCTTTACATCCAACGGGATCAAAAATGTTGATTGAGGCGCTGTAGTAGGTTGTATCGGTCCAGTCGGTTGAGGTTGCTGTTTTGGATATTCGGATCCGCGACAGCGGTATAAGGGCGTCCAATTAAAAAATGTGCAGGCGTGAGTGCTTGCAGATCGTTTGGGTCTGAGGAGAGAGGGGTTAAGGGTCGTGAATTTAATGTGACTTCAATTTGAACTAAGACTGTGTATAAGCCTTCAAATGTTAACCGCGCATCACCTAAAACCCTTTTCAAATGACGTTTCCTGCTTTTTACCCCTGCCTCCCATAATACCCCAAAATGAGGTAGCGCAGGGGGGTTGAAGTGCCAGTTAATACCTTCACTGCTAACGCCATCAACAATAGCCATTTGATTTTGGCTTATCCCATTGTATATGATTTGCAATTCTGCATTGGCACCGTGAAAATTAGTACCGTTATCGCTGTATATGTGCAGTGGCTTGCCACGCCTGGCAACAAATCGTCTAAAACTCGCGATAAACGCTTGCGTAGAATGGCTGGTTACTAGCTCTAAATGAATTGCCTTTGTGCAGACGCAAATGAAAACGCTAATATAACCCTTTAATATGTGTTAGACCTTCGTCCAGGCCTATTCCTCAATGAAATAGAACCGGCGTAGTCAACACCGACAGAATGAAATGGCGGCATAGGAGTGACTCTTGCCGCGGGCAATTCACCCATGATTGGGTGGACACCATGCTTGAATTCTCGTTGGTCTGGTTAAAGTAGAATAATTTTTAACATTAATACTTGTGCTTTGTTTGGTTGCTAAACTGAGATAACCGCAGATTTTTTTGCTTCTGGAATACCTTCCAATGGGAAGTCGCGTTTGTTTTCGACTAAGTCAAGCGTACTTTGAGTTAGCGCAGTTGGACCTCGTCACCAAAGTTTGGAATGCAGTAATTGACGGGGCAACATCACGTTGGAGATGATATCCGTCGGATTGTCGCGCGATCTGATATGATGTCAGTTTTCAATGTCAGTTAACCGTTGAACAGCGGCCACGCGATTTGCCACAAATTCTGAAGTGTTATTACGCCAAAGTATCTTCTGATACCTTCGGTCGTTGGGATGAACCCACACCTGACGATACATTTGCGTTATGTCTCCGGTTAAAAAAGGTCGTCCTGTATAGTTGGTCCTACATATTGCAATTGATTGATTGACAAGCCGTTACCCGGCTGGCAGGAGCCGTCGGAAACAATTCGCAATTTGGTGGTTTCACTAGATTCCTTTAAAACCGCGTGGTGGGGAAGGAAGAACGCGTCTTCGCTGACATCATTCGATTTCGAAATATGATTTTGCAATTTGTAATCGTTTATACCGTCCATGTAAAGATTTTTTAAGTTTGGATCTCTCAAGAATTTTCTCTCGAGTCCCAAAAATCTATTCTTCGCGATCTCAAATGAATCGCCTAAATCCGAAATGTTGGGTTTGACAGGTAACCGATATATAAATTTACCATCGGGGGCCCTCGTGATACTGCGTTCAAACAGTGCCTCGCAATGTTCTTCATCGGGCGTCAGAAATTTCTCTTTCGCGAAAACCTCGTCGATTTTCCAAAGGGTTTGCAACTCCTTGCGAAGAGGATCATTTAAGGGCAGGTACGACACCGTTTGGGTGTATGTTGGAAAATTCATTTGCCCCGATACGACCCAGCGAAATTTTGTTTTTTGGTGAACCGTATCGGCTTGATTTTTAATTTGGCCAACACATAAAATGTTCCAAAATAACTCGGGTCCGAGTAAAATATTGATTTCTCGTAATTCGTTGAATTTTGGATCCGCTAATTTTATGTTGGGCGGTATTTCAAAACTGTTTCTTGGTATTATTAATTCCGGCAAAGCGCTAGCTATTTTGGGTGAAACAAAACAATTAGTTCGCGTTTTGAAATTATTGCACCGTGACGAAATCGTTAGCTCGGCACGATAACTTAAATGCGAAGTATTTTGATTGATACCACTAAGGGACATTTTAGCTGGAGTCAACTTCAGATTTAACAATTTGCAGGCATGCTCGGAAATAATGTGGAATTGCGAAGCGGAATCTAATAAACATCTTATTGATTTTATTTCGCCATTGGGTGCGATGATGTTCACCAAAATGGTGGATAATAGAATTTGAGTTTTAAGGCTTTCGAAGCGTTGAGTGTCATCGAGGTTTAAAAATGACTCGCAAATTTGTAAAAGGTGAGAACCTTGGCAATGCATACAAGTAATTCGGGAATATTTAATGCTGTTATTTGTAGTGGCGTATGCCTTTATCGACCTTTGTTTTGTTTCCACCTTGTCGACTACGGGTTTTCTAGCATGGACAGCTTCTAATGTGCTTTGTCGTTTATTTAAAAATTCAAGAAATTCTTTGTATTGAGAAATTTCATCATTTGACGAAGGTTTTGAATTTAATTGTTTTTTCCATTCTTGAGCAGTTCTCAAGTCTAATTTATTTAAAACAATAGAAGTGACTATCGCGTCCCAATGATCGACTTGTTGACCTAGCGATTTAAGGCAATGTATATGTGTTTCCACATTATCAAGACACTCACGCAATTTGACGTGTGACTCTTTTGCAACGTCATTTAAATTCAAGATGGCGTTAACATGATTATTAATAATTTTTCTAACGCACATAACATGTTCGCTGGTTCTCCTTTCAACATAGCGCACAAATAACACAATTTTTGGCAGTCTGATAATTCAGGATTATTGTGAATCATTGCCGTGAAATTATCTGAAAATTCGCACCATTTTGTAAGCGAACCTTCGATATTCAGAAGGTCTATACGAGGTAGCTTTACATTGTAGATGCGTTTCCACTAAACGTTCGATTCTGTCTCAGTGCCATGATTGATTGATTTACTGAGATGGTCGTCTATTATATTCCATACATTTGAGGTGATTTCAAAGTATGAATTTTGAAAAGATTCGCGCTCATTTATACTTTTATCTACATCTTATTCTAATTCGTCAATTTTTTGTTGAATATCGTTGAAGTTGGTTAATAAAGGTTCTATAATATCTAACCACCTTTGTAAATTTTTTGTTGTTACTTCATTAAAACCCGTATCTATCCCTTTGTGTAAGAACTTTGTAAATAAAGTTAATTACGTTTTGAGTAGTGCTCTTTCCCGTATCAATTTTGTAAGATCGGATGTAGATTGAGTAGATTCTGTCATTTTTATATAATTCAGATTGAAGCCACTAAGGATTAACAAGATTTTTATGGATAGATGTATTTGGAACTTACATACGAACAGCAAGCTCCGCTGCCATGTGCTCGTCCCAGGCGTCCTAGCGGGTTCTGGTTTCCATGTTTAGATTAATTAATTTTTTTTGTTTAGATGTGAAAACTATTTATTGGAACAAACTTCACTTCTTTTCTGATTTTATACATAACGACACAACATAAAAAATACATAAAACATTACTCTTAATGCTACTGCCGCAGAGGGTGAACAGCGAATGCCGTTTCACGGCTACCCCTTGTGATGTCTTTTTTTTGGTAAGGGTAAAACTAAGCTGCAGTTAGGCAACCCAAACTGCAAGCATCAGTAAACATCTAATATAATAGTAAATGCAAACATCCAGTATATTATTATTTTTCTTTCTAAATTCTTTCATCTGATGTTTCATAAAGAAGAAGTGTCCCTTAAATGATTTTATTTATTTGTTAAATATTTGTATCAAATTCTTGTTGTTTCCTGTCTACTGGTTCTTCTAATGGTCTTTCCCCCTCCTTTAATATTCTTCACTTTAGTTAAGGGTTGTATTTAGTAGCGTGAGAAACTTATTTCCATTTTTGCGGCAACGCCTAAGAATAGATAACCAGTTAAGCAGCAAACGCCGAAGGATACGAGAAGAGCAGGTAGAACTAAAATATAATTGAACAAATGGAGTTGTAAATTAGGAGATTTGTGAGGACTTTAAACTCTTTCGGTTTTATTCTAATATTGTGCTGGTTTCCCTTTTGACTAGTCCTTGATTTGAAAGTTCCAGTTATAATAAATACTTTTAGTTTCTTGGAAAAAGAAACTTTTAAAATAAGCTGGTTCTCTTTGAGATTCCCAGAAAAGCAATGGTATTATAGTGATAGGCATAATCGAATGACGATTATAGGATCATTCAATTATGTGTTTATATAAAGATATTTAAAGATTATTCGAACAATTTATATTATTAATAATAGTTTGTTGCCGCTCAAGTAAAATTATCCGAATTAAAAATTATTCAATTTCAA
>VTPC01091230.1:50084-60939 GCA_011009095.1 Ignelater luminosus | reverse complement strand
TCCACAACGTTGAGTTAAATTCAGTTTTACGCCTTTTGCTAATATTTCGTTGTTTCTTTAACAAAGTAAAAAATTATATTAAATACTAAGCGTTCCTTGTTATTCGTAGAAGTTCACTGCAAATGCCAATATATATAGTGTATATAAGAACATACATCAAAAGCATAAAGATCAAGCATACTTTGAAATTGAAGTATTGTATTGATCTAAAAAACAATATTCTGTACATATTCAGTAACAACTTAAAAAGTGCAATTTTCCTAGATGCTCCAAATATAACATATCTCCAGCACTAAGCTAAATTATATTTGATGATTCAGGTATAAAGTAAATGACGATACGAAAGAATAGTATTGCAGATGAAAAAGAAATATTCGAAACTATTACAGTTTAACCATTCAACATCAATTTAAAAACTTCCTATAACATGAATGAATATTTTGATTATTTAAATCTCAATCAATCAATCATTTGACTATGCCCATCGCCCTATTTACAAGTAGGGTTACAATTCTGTTATTACTTTCTTTATAATGAACAAAGATTGGCCTGTAGCATTACAATCAGGCTATCAATTTTATATCTATTACTTAGTAGCAAATAATGATCAGTCCAGAAGTGAATATGTGAAGGAGTGTGATAATGAAGGCATCTCCTGAATTGGATGTTGAAACAAGTTATAATGAATTCACAAGCGAATATGTGCACAAGAGCGTAGTTTTAAAGATACATCTCCTGATTTAGAAGTCGAAAAAAATGACGATGAATCCCTAAGCGGAATAGTGGAAAAGCCTTTAAATTTTTCTCTTCAAGATACTGCACATATATTTCCTGATTTAGAAGTCCAGTCCAGGGAATAGAGGCTGAAAAAGGGACCTTTGCTTGCAAAAGGTTATGTCTTCTAATTTTTTGATATGTTTTGTATGTTGGTGCCCTAGCAAAAAACCCAAGTTTACGACCACGTCGCCCCTTTTCGAGCGCCATGGGGCACCAACAACCATCAAGATTCCGGACTTTTTTTAATTTTTCGATAACATCTTTTTACCAATGCATTACAGAGGAAAAAGTCTTCATTAAAAGTTGTAGAGCATTACATTTGCTACAACATGACTAGGTAGATAGTTTCAAAGATAGTTAATAGGTAAATAGTTAAGGAGACGTTCATACAAGGCAATCTCGCTGTGAAGCAGGCAACAGAAGACGCTGATGTACTTATTGTAATATCGGCTATGTTCATCGCTGCAGAATATGATTCTGTGAAAATCGTCTGGGAGAACATTGATTTGTTAGTTCTTCTGACAAGTTTGGCTCAACATCTCCCCATTTATTTCCGAAAACCTGGAAGAGGTAATACTTCTGAAATATTGTTCTGAAAGTCTCCTTGTGCTTCACGCCTTAAGTAGGCGTGACACCACGTCTTCCCTGTTCGGCTTTGGAAAAACCAAATTCCGCACTCGGTTCCAGAGCAAGCCAGCATTGCATGAACTTGCAACTATCTTCAGAGATCCTGATGCCAGTGTTTTAACCATCGCTGAGGCAGGGGAACGTATACTTCTTCGTCTTTATGGTGGTGACAAGGCAATAACATTACACACTTTGCGCTATCAGCTTTTTCCAAATCTGCTACTGCCAGCAAGATGCTGCTATACTCTGTCTCGTTTTTATAATTCCTGCTAAGTTTTTGTCGTGTCGGTAACAATACCTTATTGTGCTACTTCCATTAGATTATTGTTGTTCTTTGGTTTGCTGTTAACTAATTAATCATATATCTATTTAACTAATATGTTTAATCTAAATCTAACTTTGAAAACGCTAGAAATTAGAAAGGGATTGGAATTATAGAAATGAGACAGGGTATATGTACCATGTCTTCCGCACGTATCACCAAGTAAAGGCATGGATGGATATGCGAAATGAAAAACCATTTGGTCTGCAAATGGAGAAAAGACAGTCAGATTTCGACTGGCGATGTCGTTTGGCTTTGATTTCATAAAACTAAAAGGTCATACTTTATGTTGTTAATTACAGAGAATAGTGCATAATGTGCCAATTATTTTTGTTCAAAAGAGGCGGATTGCTACGTGTCTAAGACACTGCTCAAAATGTGCCGAACGTGTAAAAATGGTGTACTTTTATAAGTGGTAAGATGAAACTAAATATGAAACATAACTATTACTTCCAGATTCATGGTCAGTTACATATTGCTCAGAGAAAATATTGTTTATTTGTTTTTTGGACCCCTAAAGATGTTAGTATTCCAAAGATTTTTAAAGACGGGAAGTTTTGGAAAGAGAAAGTGATTGACAGATTAAGCGATCTTTACATGAATTGGTTGATTCCAAAATAGAGAGGCAGTTACCTGTAAGAAACGGTAGAGTCAAAGAATTTACTATGGCACTGACGGTTTACGTCGTGTACACGCAAACAACTAAGACAATGTTCAACGAACATCAAAAGGAGTCGTTCCTGAATTTGCGAAGTCTGTCTGTCTGTCCGCATTTTTGCTTTAATTCTGAAATTATGACTTCAGATTTGGATTCTACATCAACAACTAAAGACAACATGTTGTCTTCGTTTTTTGATATCTCTTCGGAAACATAGTCAAAATGGCCGCCGAGATTTACAAAAAGTAACAAAACGGAGTTCGTCGTGGTTATGATTTGCATTCCCAGATGTTTTTGACTGAATAGATTCACAAAACCGGTTGGATATATCCCGCGCAAAAATGCTTATTCTATCGTTTCCAAATCATTCTTCTACTTTACCATAACAATAAAGAGTACAACAAAAATAGATCAACATCGTAATAACAACAATTACTCAAGAATATGTTCGGTTTGTGGGTTGGGGTTGTTTCTAATGATATGAAAACTGTTTACACTTTGGCTTGATAAATCGATGATATGTAAAAAGAAAACAAAATTGTAAACTTCTAATTGTTCTTGAGATGAACTTTTGAGGTCTTTTGGCAAAGTGTTATAAAACGAGAAAAATACATAATAATATGTGTAAGTTCTTTATTCTACAGATTTAGTTGATGATGATAAGCAACAAACTGCAGTCTAGTATTATACTAGTGATTTACTAAAATTAGATAATTTTTGTTTTCATGCATCAATCAAATCAAATGAAATTCATCGTAACTTTAGATAAGTCAAGTAAAATAGGCTTTATCATTGCCTAGCAACCAACGGAGCGCAATTCGAGCATCTATTACGATCAATTTAATAATGCACCTTTATTAAAAAAAAAACTAATTCTTCGAAAACCAATCACCGATTTGATTTTTTCAAACACCACTGCATCTTGGTATTGAAGACCTTTAATTTGATGTGCTACATGCCATATCATCCAATTTAAAATTTTAAAGTGGGGGTGGCTGGAGCTTAAAGGTAGAATTTTAATCGAAAACTTTGTACATAGTTTAGTCCTCCATCCCGGTATAAGAAAATGTCCTTGGATTTATTCCAATATCTTTTTGGTTTTCAAAACATTCAGAATGGGAAGTTTTAAAATGATCACCCTGTATATTACTACTTTTTGAAAATATAATTGACGGAGATGAACAATTTTTGATTAATTGTATTTTTTATTAATGATAGTTAATTTTTTTTAATCAAATCTCTCTATCACATAAAATCTGGTGTCCATGGTTCCAAAGATATGAATTTCAGGTGTACACTATACAGTGTGTCTAAGATAAGAATGCACAGCGTGGGGATCTTGAAAACGGTAAGAGATGCAGGATCGGCTAAATCGGATGAAAGTTGGCTAGGTATAGGACTTTTTGTTCGCGTCTGAAAAATTTAGATATCTTGGATAGTTTCTGAGATATTTAAAAATATGTTGAATTCTCGATTTTTGTTTTTACTTTTTCTTTTATTTATTTGAAGAGATATCGGAAAACTAAAACCACTTTTCCGTTTCCATTTTTTGCGCTCTATAAAATACGCTAACAACATTTATGTACAACGTTTCGGTTTCGAGTAACCATCATCTACCTCATTTTTCTAAATGGGAGGAATAACAATTAAAAATTGTTTTGAATAGCTCTTGCTGTCACGATTCTACCGATGTAAATATGATAGGGTTATTTTCGTTTTTTTATGCTATAAATTAATGCATTCAGCAGTATTCTGGCCTGCACGATTACCTGATCTAACACCATTAGATTCCTTCCTCTGAGGTTTCATCAAGAATCATGTGCTTCACCAAAATGTTGAAGAAGAACAGCAATTATCACAGTTAATCACAGCAGGGTTTAACACAGAATCATAATCAAAATTATCCTATCATATTTACATTAGTAGAATCGCGATAACAAAAGCTATTCAAAACAATTTTTAATTGTTTTTCCACCCATTTAGAAAAATGAGGTTGATGATGGTTACTCGAAACCGAAACGTACTACAGAAATCTCGTTAGGGTATTTTAATAGAAAACAAAAAGTGGCAATGGAAAAGTGGTTTTAGTGCATCCTTATCTTGGACACACTGTATACTGGTATGAATGTTTAAAATTTGAATAAAATACAATACTAATGCATGTCAGTAGTAATGGACTCATTACAATTAAAATAATAATACTGATTTATTCAAAAGGCTACTTCATTTCTTTACTAATTCATCTTTATATTGTTTGGTTAATTAATTTTAGTCAGTTTTTGTTCTTATTTTTAAGACTAGTGCTTGTAAGTTTTTAGTTCGCCAGGCTAAATCCAAAACACATTATTACAGAGATCCACTCACTAATATTTTTATTTATTTCTAAATATAATTGATTTTATGAGATGATGTGTTGTTATTTGTTTTATAATTTTATAAATATGCACAATTCAGAGGACGAACTAAATACTTATAATAATAAGTAACTAAAAGAAAATAAAAACTACAAACCCCAAGACAGAAATTCTCACCTGCTGGGTGTATTCAAGCATGCTAATCGCCAACAGATGCAGTGAAGTATGCTACTACAATGGCAATAAAATTTTGAAATTCTACAATCAAAAAATTAAAGAGAGGCTTTCCAGTTTAAGTAGAAAAGGTGGATATCAAACATCTGCGATAGTCGATAGTCTTAATTTTATTATTGTCATTAATCATTTTTGCGTATAAGCTGCTACTTGAGACCTCACTTCAGAAAATTGTTCTTTTTTGCATTACCAAAAGTGAGCCGTAAATATAAAAAAAACAATAGAAAAAGGTACAAAAATACATTTTCTATTATCATATAATCAATTGCTGACTAAGATTTCACACAAATTTTGATTTTTGGATTCGGAATTACTATTAATTACTAATTAATAGCTACGATAAAGATCTCTTCTAATTTCTGTTTTACATGTGCTTACTAATAAAAGTACCTACCATGCACCTACATTAGAAAATAAATTTGTTAGCAAGTCAATTTTTAAAATTTACTATTTATTGCTACTTACTAACGACTTCTCACTTTTAGCTTCTGTTCAAGAAGAATAGGATTAGTTTGTACGTATAACAAAAGAAATATACAAAGGTAGTGTTGACACTTTTATGACCAGTAAGACGCAAGTAAAAGTTAATCCCCGGCAGTATTTGCAAAAGTGGTTGCCTAAGTTCTACTGATGTTTCCTATAATTCAATTATTTTCTATAATTCAATTTTGTTTTGCATGCAAACTGTGGTCCACACATAAACAATAACGAGATTCTGATTTGATGTAACTAATGCTCAAACAAGGCAAAATATGCCTATGCATTCCTTTATTTTCAATTTCTAATGAATAGTGAAGTTAATCACTTGCCAATTTACGTCAATTAATGCTAAAAACTTTGATTAGAAAATGAATTTCTAAATTCTCGATGCATAGACATAAAACTATTGACGAGTTAAATAACTACAGGTATTGATATCACTCTAAAAGTGAAAGACAACGTTTGTATTTACTTGCAAAATTTGAGGAAATTTCAGTCTGCAGCGTTCTCTCTGAAACTACTAAATTCAACCATTAAGGAACGCCACTGTGGAAAGGATACTCTCTATTCCCGATCATATTCTGAGAAGGCGAGAGCTAGTGGAATACAATTTGTTCTTACAACGAAGGCATTTCTCTAGCATGCAATCTCGTTCTTCTATGTTGCAAACTATATCATTAAGTATGCTTTCAACATTTTTAGTAGAAAGTGCTTTTTTTAAGTATAATTTTGCAATAGTTAACTTAATATTGCGCATATCTCTCTATCTGAATTTCTTGAGCTTACAACTCAAAATTGTCTTAAGCGACAAAAAATAGCAAACGCAATTGTTGTATTAAATTCAGCTGAAATTTTGGTCTGTAGATGTCGAAAAGTATCTAATGAGAATTTTTTTCTGTTTCTTAATTTTGCGTCGTTTTATGTAATCTTTTTTGCTCGGACACATCTTAGAATCTTCATTTCTTTCCAGAAACTGTCTAATTTTTTCCGTTATTTTGCGAGTTGCATTTGTATTTCTCTTTCTTTGTTCGTACTGTGTTAATTTGTAGTTGCACCTTAACTTTTTATAAATTTTATACGATATTAAAAGACGTGCTTCTCCGATTCATCTGTACTTTTTCATAAGTTGTCCACTGACCACCTTGTGAATAATTTCCTTACTCTTTCTGTCCGGGCTGTTATTTATATTGTGTGCTAATTCCTCAGCTGCTAGCACTTCACCAAAGAGAAGTTTTTTCTTGACATTCTGTGGAATGTGGTATTGTTTTGTTAGGTTATTTACGTTTGCAATAGGTGATTGTTTTTTTGGGCCCTTGGGGATCTTTAATCTCTGGAGTCGTTTTTTATATTTATTTACCTTTCTTTCCAGTTTTTCTATTTTGCATGTGGCTTCCTGCAGCTGTCGGTAAGCTTTAGCTTTGTCTTTTCTAATCTGCTTTGTGCCTGCCAGTTTTCTAGAACTGAGGAAGACGGTCGAGGAAGTACCTTATTATTAGAAACAGGTGGGATTCTATCACCTAAATACTGTTCTGTCTTTCCTAATAATTGTTTGCGCTGCCTATACCTAGCACTGGCGCATTCGACTTCTTTTTTAAAGACTTCTGTTCTCTTCTACTCAACTCCCTCATTCCTTTAAATAACCTATCTTCTTTCTCTTTCTTATATCTCTCTCTGTCTTTTAATCTTTTCAACTCCAAACTTTTCTGCGACATCCTTGATCTATGTCTTCACCGTTCTTTTTTCGCTTTAGAAACTTTTGATTTTCTCATATCACTAATATTATCTTTTGCAAACTTATTTTAGTTCTAGCTTCAAAAATAGCGATATATTTAACTCTGTCGATGGTAACTGAAATATCAACCTGTAACAATCCAAGCTGTCAATTCTGTAATGCTTGGTGATTTCGGTAACGGAGTATGCATTACCGAAATGATCACTAGCGAAATGACAAAATTAAATGCCTACCTACCTTTTTTTCAAAATCAGCTTGATATTTTTTGAGGTTTACTTTTAGTCATACGAAATGTTGAATTTCACTGCTTTTTTAAGAATTTTTGTCACTCATTTTCCTTAGACTCTCTTGTAGAATATGCAATACAGACAAATACACAAAATTTTAAGTGTGACCCCATTCGTTTTATTTATCTTTACTTATACTATTTTTACCGCAACGCGCAAAAAACCGTCGGCAGATCAACCCTTCGCACCTTGACCCTTATCAACAAAGGATAAAAGACTAGAATTCAAAAACGAGTAGTTATTACGAAAATCTAGAAGAAGTAATAGAAAAATCCCAAAATACGATTTAAAAATAGCACTGAGAAACTTTAACGCAAATGACAAAAGCAGGTCATCAGGACGTTGAATACGAGTCCGATTCTCGTTCCAGAAACTGGCTTCACACTGAAGAAATGTCTGATGCAACGCAGCTACAAACTCATCCCAATTTTTGGTTCGATCTGATCTTTGGTTACTTCTCGAAAAGTTCATCCAAGCGCTCTAGAAAACTGGTTAACTCAGAGTCATCGTCGTAACGCAAATTCCACATACGAATTGCCACGTAATTACCTCCCCTAATGAAGCATCAGCGACCGAAAAATGGGTTGCAGCAGTGTTAGAAGAAATAGTCGAATACCGTGACTTTGGAAAGTTTCCTAGATCAGCAGCATTGATCAAGACTGGCAGTTTTAAGATAGCCTCGTTTCCGAACTGTATTTGACGACTAGGTGAAAGATGTAGGTAAAGGTAAAGGAAACTAAATTCTAGAGTAAATGCATTTGAGTATGTAAGTTACTTACCTTAAAGCCGCATTTTTACGATATTTCTTTTTAGAAGACAAATATACCTTTTCTTTTGCTTCTTTTATTCTACCCATAATGATTATTTAATTGACATCCTGACACAAAACTTGTCACAATTTATTGTCCGGGCGTTTTCAAATATTAAATATGAAAGCCAAAAGTACTAGGATGTGTCTGATTCATAACAAACAACTGTTGGAGCTAAGAAGTTCTCTGTTATGGTGTCATGTAAAAAAGAGAAATTACGGGTGCATACTGCACTTGTATTCGGAGGGTTAATTGAAAGAGACACGCTCGAGTTCAAATTGTCAACCTCCGACAGCCTGGAAATGACCCATGAATGGAAAAAATGCAACTTTGCCATTTAAAAAACATTCTATGACGTCACTACTTTCCAATATCCTCTCAGCGATTTTTCTAAAATTTACATCCACTTAAATGGGCCGCACTGTCTAATAAAACCAACGTGTGTGTGAATAAATCTTTTCTTTATCGCTAATTAATTTCTAATAAACGAACTGTTAATAGAATCCAAATTGACTGAAAATTAATTCTGGTACTTTACTAGTTTAATTATAAAGAAGGCGATGCGAAGATTGTGTAGAAATTTTATGGAAAGAAAAGATAAAGACACTTATTTATACAAGAGAAAATCTGTAAACTGTCCGAGAACCATCGTAACTTCTAACTTGCGGAGACGTTGAGAATGTAAGAATAGGTCTGTTTACTATTTTCATGCTTCAGACGACTTGAATTGCGAGCTTTTAGAAATAAATGTAAAAAGTATCTCGAAGAAAACATAAATTTAGCATTTCAATTCTATCGTTTTAAACACAAAACCTTCCTAATGATATTTAAAATAATTTTCACTATATACAAAGTTACCCGTATGGAGTTAACCTTTTGATTCTCAATGTTGACCTTTTGTCCGAAATATGATTAAGCGTTTATATTTGTATTTTTAAAGAATGAAAGCAAACATTATAGATGAAAATTTCAAAATTGAACAACTTGTTTAACATCAGCAAACACAGAAAGGGACAACAATAAAATGCCTTCTAATTAAATTTCGTGTTGATTTGGGGTTCTAAGAGAGAAAGTGTTCGTAAACAGAAATTTTCCCTTTACGGTTTCAACGATCCGCAAACGGATATTGTTATGGAGAACCCATAGGACAGGCAAAAGCTGATTTAATTTTAGCAGGGCATTGCAGAATTCATGAATTCGTAACGACATGCATATTATTCGCTAATTGCTAAAGCACTGCTTTTAGCGAAAGCCTCAATATTTTACTCAACTCGAATTGGAAGAGTGCAGATATTAATATTAAAGACAAAACGCTTTGTCAGCCGCTTAAATACGGTTATACACTTTTCCTATGAAATATATTCTGCACTACTACCGTGTTTTGTTGCAGTTGGCAATTAATATTCAGCGACTTTTATCACAACGCGCCACTCACTAATGAGAAGAAAAAAAAAGGTGTGGATTCTTTTTGGTTTTGTTTGCTATGTTTAATTAAAAACTAAAGTTATGTATGACGCAAGAAATTTTGAACAGAATAGCGTATTTTACTTCTCCCTTGCTATACATAAATTTAATTTAAAGTTTTCAGTAAAGACGATAATAGCATTAAATTTCACTTACAATTTCTAAAGCATCTTAATTGCTTGTTCATCTTTCGACTAATATTAAGATTAAAAAAAGATGTTAGCTAATTAGGGATTTGAGAGATTTATGGGAAGGTCTTGAAGTTCACATTTAAGATAATAATTCAAACCGCTATCTACTACCAAATATTTTAAGAAAAGCATGAAAGAGAATTACAAGCACCCAACTGCTTCCAACTAGTTTTTTAGGTTTGGAATATATCAAAGTATATCTTTTGTTATTAATCTCTGTGGCTTGTATATGCCACAAATGGACTTTTTGGCCCTATTCAACATAACCAATTCATTCAACAATGTTTGCAATTCGTTTTACAATTTAATCCTTCTCTTGCAGTTGCCTATCACGTGAAGCTAATTGTACAGTCGCTTTTTTACAATCAGAACAGAGCTTTCTGTGCTCTTGCATACAACGCAGAAGGGATCGATTCTGATCTTCCTCGGCGGTGATTAATCCATAAAAATCTTGCATCAGCTTAACAGCTGTGTTTGCTGTCTCATTTACAGTCTCCACAGATGAAACTTTTATTTTATCTTCCACATAAGCTGCATGTTCTTTCTACAAAGAAATGCTTTCTTGCAGAAATCAATCTTCAAACGCTAAAACTGGTTCTTGCTCTTTTTCGATACGAAGTCATCTAAAGTTTTTCCTGAAACCACAAATTAAATAGGTAAGTTTGATTCAAACAAGATTAAAAACACATAATTACAATAACGCCTTACCTTATTAAGAGTTCGATATTTCTTTATTAGATGGAATATATCTCTTTCCAACATCAAATGATTCTCACATTCTGAGTTGAAAATAATTCTCATTTTCGTGTCATCAACTTTGTGGTCGAAAAGCGCTAAGAAAGCAATTTCATCAGACAAATACCATAAGTGTTGACAGAACTTGCTCAAAGCTGCATTTGAGATTGACTTATCAATTTTCT
>VTPC01091230.1:7042-46898 GCA_011009095.1 Ignelater luminosus | reverse complement strand
GATTTTAAACTGAGGTTGCAGCAAACATATTTTCTAGGAATATATAGCCCTTGCCATCCATCACGCTTGGTGCATTGCATCAAGAGACCTGATTTTCAATTCCTTTTCGAGATCTCCCCCCAAAAATATTATAGATAGTTAGATGAGATCACGGTAGTCATCTCCCGCAATAGATTTTTTCAGTTCGGTCCTCTCAAACTTAATGAGTTCGTTTATTTCTGTACCATTTAAATTTTTTCGTTTGGATATCATCAAATTTATATTTTCCAATTGTCTTTAAACTTTTTAAAAAGTGGAATATCCGGGCTGCTAGTGACGATGAATTATTGTTTTACATACGCTTTTCAGGATGAGTTCATAAACATGATGGCGACAGGGGAAGAGTAACAGCTCTCTTCCTAGTTTTCGTTCCAAGAACACACGAGCTCCACTAAAACGGTATTAGAAACCGTTGAGTGGAAGCACATTATTTGTACCTTGTCATTGAGGTTCCAATCTTGAAGCGTTCTTTTAAAGCATGCTCTTTTTTTGACGAATTGTCCTCATAAGTAATAACAATCGGCAGTCGTTCTTCCTTCGTGCTTCTTACGTCTAAGCCAGGTAATTATTTTCCATGCCAGTAGGTGGTTGCCATTTCTAAAATATTGTTCTGGAAATTGGTTTTTATAGTCTCTGCTCTTTCCTTCCGCGTCTGCATTTGAATTCGTTGAACTGACTTGTTTATTGAAAATTCATCAATACTGAGACCAAATTCTTCTATTGCAGCCTAAAGAACATAAGCAGAATCTCTTATGCTTAGCTGACATCTATCTAAAGCTGCAACTAACTTTAGCCTAATAAAATCTTTCCTGCCTCTTTTCACAGAAGTTTGAGACGGTGGGTTCATCAGGTAAAAGCTCGTTTAGACTTTCAGTAGAGTTACTAGAAGTTAAACAACACGATTCTTGAGCTTGGTATGGCAAATAATCATGCGAGGAAGTCAATTCAGCCATCGACAATGTGTATCTTAGTTCTTTCTTCTCTTCCTCAATCTTACCTTGTCGTACTCTTTCTCCTTTTTCGGCTAACTTTTTTATCTACTCCTGCTAAGCAACCCGGACGGACGTCCTGATTCTTTCTGTCGCTGTAAGAATATTTTATCCTTCTCTATTTTCATTCTAGGTCTCGCCAAACTTGGTAAAGATTTACAAAATGTTTAACACTAAGACTAAGAGACTAAGAAAATGTCTTTTTTAGCACTTCGTAAATCCACAGTCATCTTTGAAAAGCAAGATAATGCGTGTTAACTAGTAGACATCAGTGTTTAACATGCCTTCGGATTATATATATGAAAGCAGTGCGCGTGCTCTTCATAATCTGTACATTTTAATGGAAAACTGTTACACCGACACATTATTCTTACATCTAAAATTCTGCTTCCCACTCATAATATCTATTTGTGCTTGCTGTTCAAAAACTATAAACAGTAAACCACAAGGCCCGCAGTGCAGTGGCAACTGCGGTTTATACTTTCACGGAAAATGTGCTAATCTAATGCCTGCGGAATTAAGAACATGTTCGATAAATGATATTTCTTGAAAATGTGCTGCGTGCAGAAAATGCAATTTTCCCAAAAAGTCCGTTATAATTGATGACGAGGATATCAAGGAGTTAACTACACTGTTAGACAAGGTCAATGAGATAAAGAATGACATTAGGTCGCTAGATTGTAAATATGATGAGCTTTTGAATTCTGTTTTATGAGGCTAAAATATCCGATTTCGAAAAATCTCTAAGTACCTTCAGTGATAAGCTGAAGGAATTGATAAAGATTCATATAGAGAATCAGGAACTAAAAACTATGACTATATAGCTCACATCCCGAGTCGAAGCTTTAGAACAGTATTCTCGTCTAAAACATCAAAATACAGAGAGTTTCTGAATCCCCATCTGCAAATGTTTTAAACAAGTCTACAATGAAGTAAATTGCAATGTGGACACTTCTGACATTGACATTTTTTATCGTACTGCAAGACCGATTTCGAAAAAGCCCAGAAATATTATTGTAAAATTATTATCTAGAAGAAACAGAGACAAATTATCGCTGCCTTTAAATATTGAACTTACTGATTTAAATGCAAAAACGAAAACTGGTGGAATTAGACCGATAGCAGCTATAACTTTTCGAAGAATGGCTGCGAAGGTGGTGTGTCAAAAAATCAAAAAATTCATAACTAATAAACTCACCCCTTATTAGCTAGGGGTGAGAGAGAGATTGGTGCTCGCGCAGCATAGATTTATATTAATGCCAAACACAAATGTCCAAAGATTGTTCTAAAGCTGGAATTTCAAAATGCATTTAATGAAGTAAATGGGGATAAAATGCTAAGTGCTGCTAGTAGCCATTAATCGAAAACTGCTACCGTGAAACCAACACCCTTTTCTTTGGTTCGACGTCTCTCTCGTCTCTCGCACTTGGATGCCAGCAAGGAGACCCGTTGGGGCCTGCAATTTTTGCTCTTGTTATTCAGCCAATTGTGCATGCCATACAGGTGAAACTAAACCTATGGTATTTGGATAATGTAAATTTAGAAATTGTACGAGATCCGATTAGGATAACGCATGACATCGTAGAGAACGTTCTATCATACGGTAATTCGTCAATATTACATTCTCTACTATGCTATTTAATAATCATACTATAAATAAAACGTGCTCAATGAAATTGGTTCATCTCAAAGCAGTTCCTGAACCGCTTGTCAAAAATAAACCCGCCAACCCCTTTCCCCTCTGACCCTATCGCTACGTAATTAATAAAAGAAGACACACCGAGCCGTAGAGGGTCACTCTACCGTACTGCTTCTTTGCCTATTTGATATTTAATTGAAATGGCTTTAGGAAGACCAAACTTAGCTCCTTTGCCATATCCCAACGTTAATCATAGTTTTTCTCCTCTAGCACTTTTTGTCTATCTTTCGTCAACCGGCCCGAGTGGCCTGGGTTGCCGCTTCGTCCAGATGCCAAGCCTAACGTCTCAGAAGCCGGCAACGAGACGTATCTACATGACGAAAGGCCCGTATAATTGCGCCGGACGAGGCGTTTAGCTCCTTTGCCAAAAACTTACAACAATAAGCTATCTTAAAATACTATAAATAAAAGATTTCTTCCCATAGGGGATAGTTCAGAAATCGTGCTGGCAGACTTAGATGTTGTGCAGAAAATGGCCGCTGAAGTGGGACTAACCCTAAACTCATCAAAGTGCGAAATGGCGGTAGTAGGAGCTCGATCGGTTGATGAGGAGCAATCTGTGACAGAGCTCATCAAGAAAAGGACACCAGGCATAACAGTAATGCAAGAGGAAAACATACAACTACTTGGAGTTCCTCTCAAAAATAAAGCTATTGACTCCATTCTTCAAACAGAAACTGAAGTACTAGACATAATGACGCCATTCTGCTTTTTTCCTCATTCGTGCATCAATATCTATGCCTTGCCTGATCTACTTTCTAAGATATAATCCGACTTGAAAGAAAATGCCTTTTTTGGAAAAATATGACGCCACACTAAAATCATCATCCTAAACGATTCCCTCTCAAGAGACGTTTACCGGTAAAGATGGGTAGACTTGGAATTAAACACTTTGTTAACATGGCTATTCCTTGCTTCTTGGCTTCGTTAAACAATTTTCTGTCTTATCTTGAGTCCCTCCTTCCAGCCGACAGCTTTCTTAGCACAACAATTATTGCTGAAGCCCAAAAATTTTGGGAGACCTCATGTCATGCTGAGGAAGTCCCAGCAGGTCCCATTTGTTGCATCCAATCTATATGGAAAGCTTCAGTGACTCAGCACACTTGGTTCGGCCTTACAATCTCAACCAATACGGCAGAAGAATAAGCTTGTATTATAGCTTGACTTGGGGACTCATATGTCTGGAGAAACCTTTAGAACCTCCGTTTCTATCAGATTGGAAGCACACGTATGTCAACCACACCGATATCCCCTCAATGCAGTAGTCTCAGCTAAGGGTTTGCACGGTTTAGACTGTAAACTAAGTAGGAGAAGGATCTCTCGACACGACGCTCTAAATAATGATATCTTGCAAGCATTACGAACAGTTAGTAGGTGTACCCTGTATCAGAGAACCTCCTGGTTGTTTCAGATCCGACGGTAAGAGACCAGATGGACAAACACTGGCTCCCTGGAGAACAGAAAGATGTTTAATATGGGATGTTTTTTGTCGCGACACCGAGAAGAAAAAAAAATACGCTAAACTGTTGAATCACTTCGAGTTCATACCCTAGATCTTCGAAACAAGCGGGATGTGGGGCAACGAATCCTTAAAATTGATACAAAGGAATAGAAACACATCTCATTTCTATAACTGGCAAAACAAGATTTACTATTCAGAGGGGAGATTCGGCCTCAATCTTGAGAACATTGCCCCCGAGGAGGGAACCAGAAGAAATCTTTTATTTATAGTATTTTAAGATAGCTTGTTGTTGTAAGTTTTAGTTAGTGGAATATGTACTGCAATACGCAGTTACAGTTAAATGCACTGTAGCATATCTCAATGATGTGTTTCCAAACAGATGGATTGCTAGACGTGGTACAATGGAATGGCCAGCTCGTTTTCCCGATATGATACCACTTGATTACTTTTTTGGGGTTATCTGAAATCAAAAGTGTATTTTGTTACGTTTCAATTACATTCTTAGTAAACACATTCTAAAATTTGAAATAGAATTTTCTTGTAAATGAATGAATGAAATCTAAAAAACATTACATTGCTAAATAGGCAAGTAAATGCCCATGCAATTTAAATAATTGTGTTGCTGCCTCTTGGAAGGGGGTTGAAGTGTGAGGTAATTTTTTAGCGTCGAAAAATGTCATTTTAAATTTAAAAATTGATGTGTTTCAGGATTTTTTGTTCTCGCGCTTGTTAACGTAGAACATTAATCTATCCTATACATTTGGACCTCACTGTATTTGCGGTATGTTAATATTAGATTCGGTTATACATTTTACATTTATTTTTGTTGGTATTTCAATTTAAAAACAGTTATTCCCTTATGTTCTTTTTATTTTAATTACATATTTATTGTTCTTATTTCCTAATTACATCTTTAGATTATAATCAAGGTAAAAATACTTGCATGCTCGACTCAAGCTTAGTTATGCCAGAATAATATTGTAGTTAGTTTACGTCCTAAGCGGGTGTTTCTTGTAGGTTTTTTGTTAACACTCCTTAAAAGTAAATAAATAAACGAATACAACGTCCCAGTAACCTAATAGAATGAATAAATCAAGAAAACTACCAAAAAGATTTAAGAAACAGGTGCGATGAACTAACTTGAAACTGTCTTTATTATAAGAGTCTGAAGTTTGTTGCAAAGAAAGCTCTAAAACCATTTGAAATTAGGCTATCTATTTATCAGAATAAACTAATCCTGTATTAGAAGCAATTATCATATTCGTAATTAATTAGATTAACTTTAATTATTGTTTTTAAGATACAAATGTTTTAGAATTAAATCAATAAAGTTCGTTGCAGTATTTAGATATCTCACTAATAGCAGCAGATTCAGCAATGTGATTACAAGACTTAGCATTGGCAACTTATATTTTTTTCGAGATAAGGGCTTTTGTTTGATTTTATTGAAAACGTAGAAACAAACGTGACTCTACTACTTCAACTTTAATAGCACTGACAGGAGTTCATTGAAAGATTTGAGTTTACCTACCGTTTTTACTAATTTTATTCCTTGCAATTTTTATTTATATTTTCTTCATTTTGTACTAAGTATCACGTTCTGGTTTTATACCTAAATTTCTTTCTGAAAATATTATATTGCAAGTAGCAACGAACTAGTTTTCTTTTATATATCGATTTTAAGCAAAAAACTTTTTATGATAAAAATAATATTTTAAAGTTTCGTGACAAGTAAGCTTTTATTACCTAGTTGTATAATGTAATATTACCTTTTTAAACATTAACCCGAAATTCTGTACTCTGGGAGTCATAAAAGCAACAAAACTTCATAAAACCTTTGATATTCAAATTATTGAATAAAATACAAATTCTCTCTCACCTCTCCGTCGGCAATAGGGAGAGTTCACAAAGTGGAACTCTATTTGTGTGTTTTGTAAACCGAGTCGCGAATTTTCACGACATTTATCACCCAAATAAATCGTGTTCGCAGTACAGATAATTACACTCTATGGATTAGAAATACAAGGCTAAATAAACTTCGGCATTAAATTTCACCGCAGGGTATAAGTTGCCGATTTCACGTGACTAACCTGAACCCTGATAAGCGCTGAGGAGAGATCGCAGTTTAAAACTGTGAACGAAGGTCTGGGTGAAATATTACGGTATAGATCAAATGAAAAATAAGCTTTGTGTGAAAATTAAGATGTAAAAATATCAAATTTCCTGACTGTCGCTTTACTCAACATTACCATAATTAAGTAATCGGAAAACTTTGTTTACTTTGCTACAAGCTGTTAAAATTGTTAAAATCTCCTAAACCCCTTAAATAATAAATAGAACTTCTTGATTCTATCACCACCTTTATTAGTGCCATGTTTATGACTTATGTATGAGTTTGACATGCTGTAGAACGGTCAGTCTTTAAGTTACAATAACATTTAGGAAACATTTACATAAATATTTATTTACTCGTCTGTGATTTGTGGCAAATCTTTTTCAATTTTATGTCATGTCTTCTCTTTTGATTTGATATCGTCGTCGGTTAGCTTTCTTTTAGAATTTTAATATAATTAATGTAACAGGAGATTTTAGAATTTGTTTTTGAATGTCATCTGAATGCTCTGTACAGTTAAACCGATTGAAATCTGGATGAATTTATATTGCAGTAATTATTTTTTGTCTTGTATAAAATGTGGTAACTATTGTATGCATAAAATATAAAGATATTAAATTTCTTGTTACATTCTGCTATTAGTATATTGCTTAAAATATGTAAAAGTGTGAAGTGGCTCAATGTCAGAAGCTAAGAAATTTGTCTTACATTAAAAGCACCAAAGGCTTTTTATTGTTTTTTTAGTAAATATCCTGAGTATCGAAATCAGCATCAGAGAAACACTCAGAATTAAAATGTGAGGTTTTAGATGTAATAACTCATTGTTCATATCATCTATTACAGGATACTCAAGAAGATTATCCTGCACTAAACAGTATTGGATGTTATCCGAATGTGTTCCTGTTCCTGTGGTTTTCGATTAAATTGTTAAGGGTGGCAGTTTTTAAAGCAGTCATAAACTGTAAGCAGTTAGGATGGCCATTATCACCAAAAAATTGTCTAAATTGTCTAATGTTCCATTCAAACTGCCAAAAAAGCTGCTAACATCGCTAACAAATTCTGAGTTTGGATTGCCTCAGCTGACAGTAAATTACATCCGCTGCACATAAATTCCAGGGCGGCGGTTACTGTATTTGACAATATTTGTGCAGCAGCAGACACTTTTCATCCTTAACTGGGGATGTAACGCTGTGTCTAAATATTCTGGTTTTAATGTACGTAATGATGGAACTCATTTCTTTTGATTCATTTCAAATGCCCGCTTAAAGCAATTTTGTGATCACCAAACTATTTGTTATACTTTTCGAAAGCGTTTTGGGTGGATTTCAAGAGGTGAGATGTATCAAAGAGTGTCACAATTTTTCCCTCTACTTCGAAATATGGGCCAGGTCTTGACATGCTTTTATTTTCTTTGAAAATGGCCAACGGGCTTATTTCTGTGGTCATAAAATGTACACAGTAGTTGCAAATAAATAAATAAGATTTCTTTTATATTCAATCATACGTTTGTTAACTCCGATGTCTTAAGGGTATCTTTTGTATAATAAAAGGCTACAGGTTGCCGTCAATTTTTCCTGGCACCTTGCAACATAAAAACTACAACATGGTTTGCAATTACTCTTCGTCTACCAAATGATCCTAAATCAACCTACCTCACAATTTTATCTGTATTTTTACAGTAATTCAAACTAACTTCATGGAAAGCAAGAATACAAAATCTGTTTGACGGGGTGCATTTTTTTAATCCTTTTTTTAATTTTAAAAAGATGGCTTCATTCATGCCAGGTTCAAATTGAACTTACCGAAGAATCTTTTGCAAAGTTAATTTTAAGGGTAGTTTAACAATTGTTTTTAAAAGCTGTATAACATGGTCGCATTTTCCAAGCGATTACTAAAATTCCAGTTCTCAGTAGATTATGAGAGTTTTTTGTAAAGCGTAGCTTAGACACAACCCATACCAACACATAACCTACAAACTGATAATTTCTAATTGTTTCTAATGCAAACTGTCAATTTGGCAGATATTTTTATGAAATTAGCTAAGACATGATTTCTTCATAGCCTCCTAGAAACTGAAATTTTAATGATTGCTTATGGTTAGTACAAAAAACTTTAATTTCTAAGGTCCATTTTGGGTTTTCAGGTTAGAGACCTGCACGGGCCAAAATTTCCGGGTCTGGCCCGGCCCGACTAAAGACAAACTAGAAGCGACCCGAAAAAAAGCCGATGACTTCTTCATCGGCCCGATAAGCTTGAGAGGTTTAAACAGCCCGAGAGGCCCTAACGGCTCTAGAGGCCTGAACGGCCCTAGAAGCTGGAAAGGCTCAATAAATCCGAACGGATTGACAGAAAACCAGAAAGGCCGAGAAGTCCAAAAGGTTCGACAGGCCTGACTAGCTCGACAGACTTGTATTGCCTGAGATATTCAGACGGCCCGAAGAGTTGAGAGGTCCAAGATGCCCGACAGGCACGACGAAGACCCAAGAGACCTAAAGGACCAAGAGACCGAAACGGCTAGACAGGCCTTAAAAGTCCGAAAAGCCCGACAGACGCGAGAAACGCCAAAGGCCAAGCAGTCCAAAAATCTCGACGGCCGGAGGGGCTAAAAAACGGTCCAAAAAGCTCCACAGACTTGTATTGCACAAAAGGTCTGAGAAATTCAGAGGGCCCAAAGGTCCAGGGAGTCTAAGAAACCCGACAGGCTTGACGGTTGAGAAGCCCGAACGGTCCAAAAAGCCCTACAGTCTCAACTGTCTTGACAGACTGGTATTGCCCGACAGGCCCGGGAAAGCCAGACGGCCCGAAGGGCCAGGGCGTGCAAGAAACCCGACAGGCTCGATAGTTGGAGAAACCCGAACAATCCGACAGGTTCGAAATGCCCGAACGGTAAGACAGACCCGAGAAGCTCGAAGTCCAAAAGGCTCGACTCTCCAAGAGGCCTAAGCAGTTCCAAAAGCTTGTCAGGCCCAACGGCCTAACAAACCCATATGGCCCGACAGGCTGCAACAGTTGAACAGGCTCGACAAGATCGAACAGCTCTTCTTGGCTTCCCAACGAAACAACTTTGAATGCGGTAACATTGCATTATCGTTTCCCCGAGGGCGTGTTGTACCAATACGTCGTTCGCTTTTAGGAAAAATTGCAAGGAAGCAATAATTGTGATGAGTCTTATTTCTTCAATAACTATTTATTTATTTATTTATTTATTATTATTATTATTATTATTATTATTATTATTATTATTAATGGCTAAAGGACTAAAAGTGATGAGCCAACAACAACCAGTTATTATTAGTGAAAGTTACATTTTCAATCATCTCCAAATTCTAAAAAAAACTGCCTTAAAATCTAATTCACTTCTGTATTTCTAAAGTTATTCGAAGAATAAATCTGTACTTAACTCAATGAATTCATTAAGAAATGAGAGTAAGTAAGTAAAACGAGTTTGATTGCTTTTAATGGTCTTTTACCCTTCTGATTAAATACGATCTGACGGGAAATTGAAATTTTATTACACTGTATTGGTTATTAAAGTATATTTGAAAATGAAAATTTTAATTTGTATAGCAACTGTAAGTGTTTCTTTTAATTTTCGTTATCTGTAAATCCACTGAAATGATTACGGAAAGTTTTTCTGCTAGTTTTATTTCAGTTTGTGTTATTCGGGTCGTTACCTCGTTGTGTTCCTTATTTAAATGTGGTAATTATCTTTAAGGAAATATGCGCATGGTAACAACAAAACTTATCTAAATATTAATCAGTAGAAAAGCATGGCATGTAAGTTTCCTGTAATACAATCATGCAATTATACCAACACGGCCGAATATTATAATAAAATCTGACAGGTTACAGTATACATAATTTTACACGTTTTCTACCAAATATGGAAATAAAAACTACAAGTATCATTAGACTTTTTTAACCTCTTTTTACTATTATGCTCAACGGATATAATTTACAGCAGTTACTGCGTGTAACTTAATAAACCATAATAACTTAGCTGTGGAAGTTTTATTGTTCCGTTTTCCAAGTACTAAATTGTAGAAACTTTATCGTTCGTGTACGTCGAAAACTATTTATTATAAAAAAATAAGTAAATTGCTTTACCTTTCCTTTTTTTATTTCATCTATATCTTAAAAATCGAAACTGTAATGTCTCAAAGGATGAGCACTATCCACATCTTAGTTTTTCCGTTGCACAAAACTTGTTTGTATTTAAATTTTTTCTTTGGGTGTTCATTTTATGATTTGATATCTATAAACTGCTCTTTACCATCCCCACTGACATAATATACCAGAGCCGTGAGCTTTGGTCTTTTCTACAATTCAAGGAAGAAGTGGTGTCGCTTTCGCTACTCTCAACGATTTACGTGTTAAAACGGAACGTAGAAGGTTTCGGGAAATCAAAGAAATCCTTCTTCATTGTCATTTGCAGACATCATGTGTAACAACCATTTTGTGAACAATTTCTCACGAAATTTAGACAAACATCCCTTTTCTTAATTGTGTGATTCCAAACAATGTGCAATCAGATATTTCGTTCAAACGTACATTTAGATAGTAACCTAAAACATAAACTTTATTTAGTTCCATACAAATAATTTCAAAGTATATTTGTGGAATTTTTAAAAATTTTATTCACTAATGATTTTGGAAATTGCAGACGTAATTAGGACCGACTATTTCAATGTCAAAAAACGGACTAAATTAATTGAACTTTGCAGTAAATTCAAGATGCATTCTATAAAGAAAGCGTTGTGAAGCATAAGATTTGCAAGAAAGACGACGCACCGGTTCATGTTAAATCACATGAGAAAAGAAATCCGAACCCAAAAAAAAGACGATAAAGTTATTAGAGCATCTATTTCTACCTACAGCGCTCCCGTTTAGATGGTACCAAAAAAATCAGGTTCTTCGAGCAAGCAAAAATTATAAAAGTCACTTCCGAAGATTGAAGAAATAGTTGACTTAAAAAATTCCCGTTATTCAGTATTGTAGATTTGGCCCAGGGTTTTCACCAAATAGAAATGCATTTTAACTTTTTTTTGTTTAAAAAATGCCCTAAATACCTTTCAACACGTAATGAACGCGGTCTTGAAGAAACACTCGTATGTTACAAGATTCGCTTCCTCTACATAGACAATGTTGAAGTGTTTTCACAGTCTCTTCACAAAAATCTAAGTGATCTCAAATTAACAACTCCAGACGACGCGTTCTTTCAACCTGAAAATCCAGTTCGATACATTAGAGATTTTAATGAAGGAAGTAGGATTCTTAGGTCGCATTGTCACACCCGAGGGAATCAAACCAAATCCCGTGAAAATACTTGCTGTCAAAGAGATTAAGTCATTTTTAGGACTCGTTAGTTTTATGCAGAATTTCGCCTAATAGCTTCTTTTACAAAATGCCTTTGAAGAGGTTCCAAGATCTGTAGTGTTACTAACTAGCATACCCAGATTTTACAAAACAATTTCACGTAACGGCAGACACTTCAAATGTCTCTGCAGTAGGCAGAGCGCTCTCACCGTCAAACCGTCCTGTAGCACACTATCTTCAAACGCTAAACTCTGTCAAGCATAATTACTCCACAACTAAGAAACAGCTTCTATCGATTCTCGACTCTACTAAACATTTTAGACCATATCTCTTCGGACAGAAGTTTACAATCAAAACAGGCCACAACCTCTTAGAATGGCTTTATAAAATTAAGAAGCCTAATTCCCACCTCGTTCCACGAAAACTCAAGTTTGAAGAATTTGATTTCACAATTATCTACAAGAAAGGCAAGGAAAACAAGGGCGCTGATGCGCTGTTTTGCATCGAAATTAATCACCACGAGGGCGTCAATCAATCCATGATCCCTAACTGTCATGAAATCCCTCACATCTCTGAAAAAGATGTAGAACGAATAACCATTACCACTTGTATCAACACCATCTAAATAGACCTTAGACAAAAAGAAGCCCCAGACGAACCCGCCAACGAACATTTGAAAACCATTTATTCAGACGATAGCGATCACGGAAAAAAAGTAACCATCTCGGAACAACCTGTAAACCATTTCCCTGAACAAATCATCCTTGACATTAGCGAACAATGCTGTTGTACTTTCCAATAACCCTTGAACAAAAACACATATTCTGTAAATGTAAGACGTTATTTCCTACAGGGAGACCTAACAAGAATGGTTTATGACGTACTCGGACTTACGGACTTTATTTCAAAAAACAAAAGGCTAGAAAAACGTTCAAGGACCTATGCTAGAAAATTTTTAATTTTTCTGTTGAAATATTAATCAGAGAGAATTTTGCGGGGACATCACTGATAAGCAAATGCAAAAGAATCTCACCTTAACATATCACAAGCAAACCCATAATGGCGTATCTGAAACTTACAATCTGCTCGAAAACAAACATTTTTGGCCAAACATGAAGCAAATGATAACCGAAACCACCAACGCATGCAAGTTGTGTCTACAAGCAAAGTGCAAAAGGCACCCCTATTAATTAAAAATGGTAGGACCACTTCTAGCAAGGAAGCCTTTTTGAGATTCTTCATATAGACACTCGCATGCTATGCACAGGCATATCTCATCAAAGATGCCACGTGTATCATCGTGCTAAGCAAACTTTGCCACTATTTTATTTACCATAATGTCCCCCGAACGATCGTATGCTATGAATGACAAGAATTTCAGAATAATACATTCAAGGTATTCTGTAAGCTAAACAAGATCGAGTTTAACTTCACCATTGCTAATAACCCTAGTCCAAACAAATTCCCCTTCCATTCCACCATCCTAAAAAAACTGAGGGCAGTTAAACTTAAAAATCCTTACGAGACTCCGAAAAATCTAATAGCAACTCCTGAACTTATCTACAAACAATCCATCCACTCGTCGACAGGCTTCTCTCCCTTTCACCTACTTTATGGTCCATAGGAGCGACTTCCCACCTTAGATCTGGATCTAACCATTTGTGAACAATATAACCAGAAATGAAAACAAGAGATTCTTTCCTTTCTCAAAACTAACCTAGCGAAAATCAACAGCAATAGAAACGACCCACCA
This sequence comes from Ignelater luminosus, assembly GCA_011009095.1. Lineage (NCBI taxonomy): Eukaryota > Metazoa > Arthropoda > Insecta > Coleoptera > Elateridae > Ignelater > Ignelater luminosus. The sequence goes on along the minus strand of VTPC01091230.1, from coordinate 33,527 downwards.
AGTTTAAAAAACTACGAGATATTTGTTGAAAGAAACAAACCTTGAAAGACAGAGCCACTTTTCGAAAACTCACAGTTACAAACCAAGGCAATAATAAGCTGACAGGTACAACCATAAAAGGCAGAACTACCACCGCTCACTTTAACAAACTTAAACGATCCATTGCAGGATTGCCCTTCTTCACATCCTCCCGACCCCTCACCAGGGAGTCTACCTAATTCCGATCTGGAGTAATAATTACTTCCAAGAACCCCTAGGACGAGCGAAGCTAGTCGATCATTTCTACAACGTTTTATTTTTTATCAACACCACCAAATTGAAACGAACTACAAAAAATTATTAGTGAACTCGGCTGTCATAAGCGCAAGAATTTCAGCAGATAAAATGACCCACAATATTCGGTCTTACATTTAAACCATTTACATAGATGTTGAAAACCACCTTAGTAAATTTAACCGTGGAAACTCAAAAAAAGCACTTGCAGACGTTTTGGTTGAGGTAATTCGATTCGTCACTGGCAACCTCGATCAAGACTAGCTTCAAATCATCAATCAGAATCTTGAGAAATTATACCACAATGTAATAGAAAAGATCGATAATCTCACCTCCTTTGGGAATCACTTGTCAACGCGGTATTCTCACGATCTATACACCCTCTTTGACAACATACCTCTTAAAAAATCTATCGGACAAGAAGAAAATAAGCTATTACAGTACGAAATTTATCACGCTCAACAGTTATTAAACAACCTTTGTACAATCGAAACAATTGTTAGTCTTGCTTGGAGAGAGATCACGAATTTAGAATTAATCACTTTTACAGAATTAAGTCAAATTCACAATCACCTAAAACAGACTTATGGCGCAGATTAATTACCACCTTTCGATAAAACTCATTTACGCGAATTATTTGAAGCTTTCTGCTCAAATTCCTAATTATCAAACCTCTAATCGCTAATTATTCCAAAATTTATCCCTTACCAAACATCCAAGATATTCTACCGCTCAAGTATTACTACATATAAATGGTCAATCAAAAAAGCCCATTTGTTAAGCTCTACACGTCCACTTCCAACATTACTGTACCCGGTATCCTGCAACAGGACCAATAGAATGTACAGGAAAATATAGTTATACAGTTGCTAATTCAAATAATTCTTATAGTGTTTTGCCCTACAAATACAATAGAAATTGTGTCTCGATTAAAGTGTTTAATCAGCCAACATTATGAATTATATCAGCATGAGTATAACACTCATTTATTGCCAAAACACCAGATGATGGTCCATTATGCGTAAATTATTTTACGAATGGGACCTCTGGTAGGATTGAATTTCATGCGTTTTGAAGGGAAGCATGGTTACTTTAAAAACTTAATACATAATATAAAAACTATAAATCTATATGTATATATAAGAACATAGGTGGTACCAGTGGAAGAATCTGCATTTGTCTGTGAATCCTGTTTATGGAAAATGCCATTCCATAGACTTAAGTAAGGAAGGTTTTGCAAAAGATCTAAGCAACTTTTTAAACATGTCTCCCAAAACAGAATTGACAGTAACAAGTTCAGTTACAGTCTTAGGCACCTTATTTCAAAAGCAGATATTTATTACTGCATCCCATTGTTCTTTAGCTTACCCAACGTTCTCAGAAATAATTGAAGTCTGCATTGTTAATGATAATCCCTATTTTACTTGTAAAAATTGGAAAACCTGCAATTACAACAGCATTTACTATTATTGATTTAAGCATGTTAAATAATTTTGCTTCTTATGAATTACATCATTCTTATAATAACAACATAAATGTTATTGTTCCTAAATATGAAATTATTGTTTGAAGCATCCACTGAATTTTGTTTTTAAAAGTTTTTAATAAAATATTATTAAACAGTATATTTGTATTTTTTATCTTCTATTGTTATCACTTTACCAATATGAAATTTATTTCATACTTTAGACATGATCTATATTACTTATGGAATTATTAATTATATTTCAGTTTTACTGTCTTATTTTAATACAAAAAAGACAGAGCTTATATAATATATGGAATAAAGTAGACAATAGCATTTTCACTGTGTCGTAGGTAAGTATCAGTACAGCAGTTGTAGTACAACAAGTCAAATTGGAAGTATTGGACCTCGGTATTGGTATACTAAATAAAAGATTTTAAATGTCAAAAATGTCAATGTCAGTGTTGGTGCCAGAAAAATTCATTTTCTACTAATACAGAAGTTTAATAAATTCTCTCTAGAACACCATTCAGACGGTCCTTTTCAGGACTTCGCCATTGCCTAAAATCCAAATCTTTATATATTTGCGGTAATACGTATAATATAAAATATCAAAGATGTCAAAATCAAAACGACAAAAAAATTTAGATGCTTTAATTTTCAAACAAGAAAACAACAATACTGAAGATTTAAAAGAAACAATCAGAGAAATATTCAAAACGGAAATGAAAGTTATGGCAGATAATATCAAAATTCTAAGTAATGAAGTACATGAGTGCAAAGAGTCAGCAGAATTTAATAATGAAATAATGGATAAGTGCAACATTACATTAAATGAAATCCAAAAAGAATTAAAAAAATTAAGAGAAGAGAATCAAATTCTAAAAGAAAGAAATAAAAAACTGGAGAAAGAAATAAAAATGCCATCATAAGCGGTATTCCAGAAGCTTGTCAAGAAAACATTAATACACTTGTAAAACATATTGGAAAAATTATGGATTTGGACATCACTGATAAAGATATAGATACTGCACAAAGAATCAACACGTTTAATAAAAAAAGAAAATAGACCAATAGTAGTGCAATTTACTAATAAAATAAAAAGAGATCAGTTTATAGAAAAATACAAATCCAGAAAACCAAAAGTAAACAATTTATTTCCTGAATTACATGCAATAACCATATATGTAAATGAACACCTTACACAGTATTATAAAGGACTGTGGTCAGAAGCTAAAAAGTTACAAAAGGAAAAATTATACAAGTTTGTATGGTTTAAAAATGGAAAACTTTGGATAAAGAAAGAAGAAAATAAACCAGCTATTTTGATCAATAGTGAAGAGGACTTAAACAAATTGTAAAAGACTTGTATATATTAGGTTACATTATCAGTTAGTTCTAATTATTTAATTTAAACATTTTTATATAGACTTTTATTTCTAACAGTGAAGAAGATTAACCCGATCATGAATGAAAATATGAAAGAAACTGTTCTAGAAAATTTACAGATATGGAAAACACATAATGTGGAAATCTCAACAAAATTAAAATTTAATATAATTCATGTAAATATACGCAGCTTGAAAAAGCATTGGGCTGAATTTGAGGCAATTATAAAAGATAATTTAGGATTTATAGATATAATAGTTCTTACAGAAATTGGAATTAAGCAAGAAGAAAGTCCAGTTTTTTTCTTAAACTCATTTCAAAAGTTTATTTTATGTAGAGATTTCAAAAGAGGAGGAGGGATATGCATGTTCGTTAAAAATAATATTAAAGTTCAAGAGATGGATCACCAAAAATTTGCATTTGCTGAAAATATGGTATTAGAAGTAGAGAAAAGAATAAGCTCTAAAGTTTTATTTAGTTGCCTAATAAATTGTATTTATAGATTTCCGAATTTAAATAAAAATAATTTTATTCTAGAATTAGTCATGGTTAGATGAAGTACATAATGTAAAGAATATTCTACTAATAGGAGACATAAATTTTGATTTATTAAACAAATACAAAGATGGGGTACAAAAATATACTAATTTATTAAATGCTTATGGTTTAATAAGTTTAATTAATTCCCCCACACGAGAAGAAAAGATACAGAATAAATTGTGTCTACTTGTCTAGATCATGTAGTAATTCGATTTGAAAACGAATCATACTATAAAATAGCAGATCATTACATAATAGGAATAAACTTCTTGGCTAATTATGATACACTAGAAGCAAACGAAGATACAATTCGATACGTTATAGATAATGAGAAAGTCAATTATATGATTAAACAAGTAAATTGGAAAGAATTAATGAATATTAATAACGTTACACAACTATACGAGAAAATTGTGGCAGCATTTTCTTTAATATACAAATTTTCGACACGAACTATTAAGCACAATAAAAATAGAAAAGATGAAGTACATAACCCATGGATTACAGATGAACTACTTAACGAAATTTCTTTTAAAAACGATATGTGGAGTACTTACAAATCAAACAAAAATCCAACTTTATTTAGAAAATACAAAGCATTACGAAATACAGTTCAGAAAAAAATAAAGAAAGCTAAAGATAATTATTACTACCAAGAGATACGTAAAAATAGTTCCAACACATCAGGAATTTGGTCAATCTTAAATAACAGACTAGGAAGAAGCAACAACAATATAAAACAGTCATGTTTAAAAAACTTTAAAGATATTGCTACAGAGGAAGAAATAAAGCAACTAACAAATACTTTCAACAACTTCTTTATTTCAATTATCGACAAATTAAGAAAGACCAATAATACACATCAACAGGTAATAATTGATACTCAACTACAATCGTTTTTTTTACCATATATGATCTCAACTGATTTGCACAATATAATACAAACATTTGACGTAAATAAAGCTCCCGGATATGACAACATCAGAATGAAAGACATAAAGAATAATTTAAATATACTGTGTGATATTTTACTACATTTTTTAAATCTAATGATTAGAAATGGTGAAATTCCAGAAAAAATGAAAATATCAATAGTTACTCCAGTTTATAAAAATGGTAAAAAAGATGATATTAATAACTACAGACCAATCTCGAATCTTCCATCATTAGAAAAAATTTTAGAGAAATATATAAATGACAAATTAAATAGCTACTTGAATAAATTCTCAATTATACCTAATACACAATTTGGTTTTCGAAAAAGAAAGAATACAGAAACGTTATTATTGGATTTTGTTGAAAAAATTAATGTAACTCTAAATGACAGAAAGCATGCAGCCGCGATATTTCTTGATCTATCAAAAGCCTTTGATACAATAGACAGGACTATACTTCTTCGAATATTAAAAGCTTCCGGAGTAAGAGGCACAGTTCACAAATTATTCTAAAGTTTTTTAACAGATCGAGCACAGACTGTCAAAATTAACAATTGTTACAGTGATTTAAAGCAAACACATTTCGGTGTTCCACAAGGATGTATTTTATCACCAACGTTATTTAACTTATACGTAAAAGATATACCTCGAACAAATGGTTTATTGTGTAATATTTATCAATACGCTGATGATACTGCAATATTATCAACAGACATTAATGAAATTACATGTATGCAGAAATTGCAGAATGATTTCAATTTAATATCAAAATGGTTTACACAACATTATATTTTTATAAACACTAGAAAAATTCAAGCTCTTCAATTTGGAAATTCTAGCATAAATTACACTCTACGAAGTCATAACGAGAAATGCTTATTTTCTGGAAATTTAGTTAATTGCAGTTCTTGCCACAAAATAAACTTTCTAAATGAAGTCAAATATCTTGGAATAATAGTGCAAAAAGATATGAAAAGGACTAGACACATAGAATATGTATCTAACAAATTAAAAAGCCTGTTATATACATTCTATCAATTACGAACAATTTTACCAGTGCAAACAAAAATACTAATTTATAAAACTTTGAGAGAATCAATAAGATATGGTCTGACGATTTATGGTCATACATATACAATACACCTGGAACCTCTATTAAAGGCGAAAAATAATTTCTTAAAGCTTATAAAAAATAACAATAAAAGAACAGATGACATAAGGAAAGAGCTTGAAATTTTGAAAATTGATCAGTTACGGGATTATATTACCATTATTAAATATTATTTTAATAAGACATTTCAACAGATTCAAGACACTACATATAACATTCGACCATCATCTATAACTTTCATCACTAATAGGTACAATAATTTCTACGGAAGAAACTCGATTTATTATTACATTCCAGAATTACTAAATGAATTTCCTTATAAAAACATAAAGAAAATTTCTGAGCTGAAAAAGAAGCTTCGTGGATGGTTAATTAACAGATAAATTTATAATAACTTATATATTTATTTCTCAAAGAATACATAATTATTTGTTACTACGTTCAAAATCTTAAGTTCTTATTCTATTTGGTCTTTTCGTTACAGTTATACTAGTAGATTATATATTGTTAATATAAAACCTGTAAAAAGTCCATATGGACTCACAGGCAATTAATGCAATGTAATTATAATAATATATAAATAAATAAAAATAATAATAATAAAAACAAAATAAAGTGTAAAAAGAACTATTTTATTAAATAGATGAACTTCTATGTATAATAAATTAAGTGATTTCTTATGTATTTGTAAGATGCTATTTTACAACCAGTTTTGATTATCTTTTAAAATCATCCTTTACAGTTTTCACCAGAAGATTAAAAAAAACATAGCAATTGATTGTGAAATAAGCATCTTACAAATACATAAAAAAGTACCTAATTTAACTATTTTAATAGAATACTGTCCACAAATATCTTCTGGTAAATTAACAAAAGTATTTTGTTCAATCAACCTACATATTTACACATTTCAACAGAAAGATTTCTAGAAATTACAGAAAATCAATTAATAATGTTACTAAACTTGACGTATTTTGTACTGAAGAATGTGTAGAATTTAACAAAAGTAATATAACAATGTAATTATATTGCCTAAAGAATTTACAAAGAAGTTTGTTAGTAATGCTGCTCAACTTGATGCATTGTTTACAAAAGTGCGTGTAGAATCTAACAAAGATAGTTTTATCGTCACATTTACTAATAGCATTGCCAATTCTACAAGTTAATTTTGTTAACATTCACGTAAGTCTACTGTAAATGTAACATTTCCTGCTGTGTTTTGTACTATTACTTTTTGTAAAATCTCGCAAATATTGTGTTGTTAATATTATTTCCAAGCTCTAATGATAAAATTACTAAAACTAGCAGTGGACCTGTGGGTACTAAAATTCCTTGTTAATTTAACTGTACATTTTTTACTGTGTAATTGATATCACTACTACAGAATTTATTTATGTCGTATAGGTATGCCTGAATTTGCTTTGTTTATATGTAATATAAAATAGTAATAAAGGGTTTTCCAATAAGAGGTGTTATTTTGATATTCAAAGAAAAGTGCCATTTTTTAATATAAATGATCGGATGTTTATTTCATTATAAAGAGGAAGGTATGCCGTTAATAGTGGAAAATAACATCAGGCAAATGACCACCACGACCACGCTTACAGGACAATATCCTTTTCATGAAATTTTCCATAACCAAATCGCAAAGTGGCTGCCCTATGTCCTCGATAGCCTCACGAATTCCATCTTTGAGGTCTTGAATCGACGCTGGGCTGTTGGCGTAGACCTTCTCTTTCACGTGGCCCCAAAGAAAGAAGTCGCAAGGTGTTAAATCACAAGATCTCGGTGGCCAATTGTGATCACCTCTTCGAGAGATAACACGGTCCGGAAACTTTTTTCGTAAAAGATCAATGGTTTCGTTGCTTGTGTGGCACGTAGCGCCGTCTTGTTGAAAGTAAACGTTGTCCAGATCAATACCATCCAATTCCGGCCATAAAAAAATCGTTAATCATCTCTCGATAGCGCAATCCAGTCACCGTAACTGTTGCTCCAGCCTCATTTTCGAAAAAGTAAGGTCCAGTGACTCCGCCGGACCATAAACCGCACCAAACAGTCACACGTTGAGGATAGAGAGACTTTTCAACAATAACTCTTGGATTTTCTGAGCCCCAGATCCGACAATTTTGCTTGTTGACGAAGCCACCGAGGTGGAAATGGGCCTCATCACTCAAGATGATTTTTCGATGGAATTCTGGATCATTTTCATGCATTTCAACGACCCAATCAGCAAAGACACGACGTTGTTGATGATCGGCCGGCTTGAGTTCTTGTGTTAACTGGACTTTATAAGCCTTAAGACCCAAATCTTTATGCAAAATACGGTGTAATGACGTTTGTGGAATGGCTAATTCCAAAGAACGACGAGGAATGGACAAACCTGGGTTTTCTTTAACACTTTCGGCTACAACAGCAATATTCTCGGCTGTTCTTGAGCGACGTGCACGGGTTTTATTCTTCACATCACTAACTTGTCCCAAGAGCTCGAATCTTTTCACCAATTTCTGTATTGCGGTCCGACAAGGTGCTTCACGGTGACCCAAAAATGTTCGAGTTTTACGAACCGTCTCTGCCAAATTTTCACCATTTTTATAGTGAATTTTAATAATTTCAATGCGTTGTTGAAGCGTGTATCGTTCCATATTTATTAATGGCGTAGTTTCTACTTGTCAAATGTCAAAAAATGATAGCTTCAAAAGTGACATCTACCGAAATAGCGGGCTATTCAAAATAACACCTCTTATTGGAAAACCCTTTATAACAAAATTCTTTCAATAGTCCGTAAAATTTATGTCACATTTATGTAGTGGTTTACTGGGATACTTATATTATTGAAGAAGATGATTGAAATGTTTAATTGTTTTCTAGTTTATAACAACAGAAAATGTAAAATATTGTTTGTGTTCTTAATTTAATGTTTCAAGACTAGATTTTCATTCTATAATAAAAAAAAGATTAAAAACATAAGGTAAGTATAAATCTAGTATCATTTCAAATGTAGGTAACGAACGACATTGGCGCGCTTTGCTTAGTGATGTTAAATATGGATAGGCCTCCACCAATAATAATTTGTAATTCGCTTAAAATCTCAGATAGGAAGTTCGGCAAAACACCATCTGATAAATAATTAAATAACGTAAAACTTTTATGCGAACCATTTTGTAATAATCTAATTTCTACATACAGTAAGCACAATGTTTTATCAAACAAAGTGAAACAATAACGTAATATTTTTTTCGGCTTTACTTTCAGTTTTTCTTGAAATAGTCATTATGTTGTTTTAACAATGAAAGAACAAAACCTAAAAAAATATTTAAAATTGGGTTAATAGCTGCTGAGATATTTGACTTTAATAAAGGAGTACATTTCCGCACATTTTTCTGAATAGCGGCTTTAGCTCACCTTCGATGTTTTGGGATTTTCGTATGTATAATGTGTAAGCTAAGAACTATCGATTGACGCAAAAAAATAAATGTCCCTAAAACTCCCACACTCAAAATTAATTTTGACTGGACTGGAAAGCGTATAAATCACTTTCACAATCATCTTCAAGAAAAATTTCCATAAGACTCTCAGTCTATTTATCTACTAAATTCTTATTTTTCCTTTTTTCTTAAAATACTACTTGCGCAATAACGTTTACCCTGACACTGTCAATTAGCTGGCTATTTTACCCAATTATTGCCAGTGGAAGCTTTGCAATTCCCAAAAGAATTATTTATTTCCGTCTTACAGTTGATAATGTCACGTTATTTAGGTTGATATGGCGTGATGTAATAAAATTATCAGACACTTTTTTATTAAATTTTTATTAACCGAATCACATCACGTTTTTATAAAAACCATCGGAGAAGTCTGTTTTAAACTAAAACGTCGAGGGCAATTTAGCGATATTCCAGCACCAGCGCATAGCGCCTTCAGAAGGCTGGCTGTCCTGTCTCATTTGTCCATTTCAAAGCTTCTAGCAGCAGCAATTTAGTTTAAGTCTCTTTTTTAATCAGATCACAAGAAAGACATCGAAAGCAACTAATTCAAACTCGCCTTTCTTATATATAACTAACTAACATCCTTGATATAAAACTCGAAAACGGTTTCGTTTTGATTTCTGTTTTCACATTTAACGACTCTCTGCTATACTAGAATCTTTGGGTGGCGAGGGTTTCCACGATATTAGAGATGTAATAATTGTTTTGACCCTCCGGCATTTTGTAAATGGAACGACCAGAGATAGCATTGTGGTGTATCACCTAATTGCTCCCAGGGATCTAGTTGTAATATAAATCCTTTTATGTTTTATATTATTAGTTCTTCCAACAATTTTTTAGATATTTTTTTCTTGAATGCGGAAGGGTTTTTTGGGGATATATTAATGTTTTTATATTTATAACCCACAATTTTGAAAACTTTGTTGTGTGCGTTTCTAAATGTACCGCTTTATATCTGGTGTCCCCCATTGTAATAATAAAGGCAAGACTTTGTTAAATGATACCCTGTATTCATATGAGAAAATCCTAAAAGAACTTTTACAAACAATGTGCTATTTTCAGAATTCTCATAAAACAAGCTAGATGTTAATGCCTAGATTTCTGTTGGTTACGTTGTGGGAATCTCGTTTTATTCTCAGAAAAGATTTCTTGTTGTTTTTATACGACATGAATCTTCAATAAAGATTGTCGTTACCTAAAGCAAACGGAGCAGGTATAAAGAATTTTTATCCAAACTTCCAAACTAAAATGACATTGCTAAATCCAAACCTGCTTTAGTTGAACTTCAGAGGTTACGGAAATTGTGCAAGTTTAGTCCCTCCAATTGGAAGAGAATTAAAGTCTTCGTTTTAGTTCGATCGTTAAGGTTAAGGAGAGGTTTAGCATTTACATCTTAAAGTGTAAATTAAACCATTAATTAAGTGTTTAATTGGAATGTATGATAAATTATTAATTAAAAATGGAAGAGCGTGTTTGTAGGCGCGCACCTACGCGTAGATGGTTCTGTAAACGTGGTTCGGTATTTCCCAGTAGGAAGCTGATTTGAGATAAATTATAAAGAAGACTTTGAATAAAAGCACAAAAGGGAATGTAAATTTGCTTACACAATTTAATTCTTATTGGAACTGAAATTGATTTTAGATTCAATTTCTCCGCAATATTGTAGCGAATTTTGAATAAGATAAATGGCAACGGTGGTAATATAAATGGCGTAAAATAGCGTTCAAAGGAGGGAGGAAGTAATATCTTTGATTACATAGCTTTAGCCTGAAGGAATTATGAACCATTTCGGAGTAAACCAAAACAAGATATTTTGTAACAGGAAAATTCTGGCACAATAGATGAATAGACAAACACGACAATGAAAGCTACTGGCGTTACCTTGCGTAACTATTTGGGAGTTGTTGAATAGCAACACCGACAAACTGCTACAACTTCTCCCATTTACACATCATAATCCCCAGTACTCTGAATTTAGGGTAGGTAGATAGAGAGAAAGATTATTATACGAGCTTCAAATTTGGTACGCGGCTTGTATAGATAACTCCCGTAATGTGTGCTTTATTAAACACGCACACATGGAATTCATAAATGAAGAACAAACATAATTTAGGAAGCGACTTGTTAAATCTAATGCGGCAAAGTTCTGTTGTGAATGCAAATGTTTGTATATTTATTTAGATACAAAGACATTATTTACAGTTTAACATTTCACTTTCAAGTCTTTTAAATTTAATTAATTAGTAGCTTCCTTTAGACGTTTGCTCAAACTGTTATAAAATATTCAACATACTGTGCAAACACAAATACAACATTTACCTACCTTAACTTCCAAATAATACCGGGTGTGAGCAACAAGTTAACGTAAATAATGGAATGTCGCATTGTAGCATATTATAGTGGACTGTAGTATTTTATTTTAAATAAAAAATCTTGTAAAGCACATGTTATATAAATGATGTCGTATTTATTCACTCGAGTCATGTATGGGTAATGGACATACCTCTGTTATTTTGTTAATGCTTGAGTAGCACGATGCTTGGAAATAGGCGTTTTGGTCAAATAAATATTGAAGTTTTCAAATCTTACACAGTTATTTATTCGTATCTAGGAATGATTATACGAAAAGTCCTCATGGATCAGCCGAAATCAAGGAAAATGGGTACATTTTTTCGGGTTTTCTTGAATATCTCCTAAACGGTTTGCCGTGGACTGAAAACCTTTTATACAAAATTACAGCCGAAAAAATTTCCTACAAGAAAAATGTCTTATTCATTTTTGCTCTAGAGACAATAGGTTTTGAGATAATCGGGCAGGAATGTTCACTTTTTTGTTTATGCTTGATTTTTCACATTTATCTGCAATTTTCCAAATTTAAATAGATTTAGATTGTATTGTACGATTATTACATACAGAGTGTCTCGTAGATGCCAACTAAGTTTTAGGTAGCAGGCTTCCTCAACCTCTTAAGATGCCAATATTAAGAACACGAATGTTTCAACGTACTTGTCACACGAACCAAAAAAAGAAATTTAAACTTGGCAACGCTGCTTTAGGCACAAAATTATTCGAATACAGGAACCAAAATATCGCAAGAAATTAAAGATTTATCAATTTTCTTCCAGTGATAATGGACCATAAAATTGTCAAAGCTTGAAAGAAATGCTAGTAACTAATTTCATCGGATTTATTAGTACACCCAAGACTTGCATGTTTGTGATAGCTATTTTTTAAGGCTTCAATTTTTAACAGCATCTTCAAAAAGAGAAATTTAACAGTTCTGTGCTTCATTAAGGATAATTGTTATTTCAACAGATTCATTTGTTGAATTGGTAATGGTTTCATTTGAATTCGATTTTTTAGTTTCTGTTTATTTAGTGTTAAAAATGTTAACTTCTGCCCACTTGTACAAGAAAACTAAGCTGGGGAGAAATTTTTTTTGCAGATTTGCAATAAGCACTCATAAAAGAAAATGTTTAACTAAAGCTTTATTGGAATTTATGGGACACCATGTGTATAATAATACCGTAGAAAAGTTTTTTTTTCTGAGTATAAATCCTCTTCACCATCCCATATTCCTTATTTCCCTCTGTGCCTCTGTATTCTTCTGCTTACCCGTTCCCGCTAAACAGCTCTTAGTGTGTTTGTGATGCTTGCTCGCTGTTATTTTTCAAACGTTTCATTCGCGAAAATCGTTTCTATCTTGATTTTTTATCAGAAAAAGTGTGTTATTTGTGAACAGTACGGTGTGTTTTAACTACGACCAGAAAGTGTTTTATTTGTGAACAGGATCTTGACAAAACAGGTGTTGGTGTGATGGATGTGGGTGAAAATTGCATAGCATCGTTACTGAGGGTGAGAAGTGCTAGAAATGTTAGGGAGGGCTACCAGCCGATTGGTCTAACATTGATAAAAGTGCACAAAAACTGTCGGAAAAATTTCGCTAGGAAAGAGAGTATAACAGCATACCAAAAGCAAATGAGGCAGAGTTTGGCCTCAGCACCACCTGCAGCCGGAAGTATTGCAAATCGGTCTTCAGTGAGGACATTCAATTTTAAAACGAACTGTTTGCTTTGTACTGAAGTGACAGACAATGACTTTAAAGATAGGGAGCAAGAAACACAAGAAGAAGCATAATCCTGTTTATGAGTTCCGATCATTGGAGGCAATTAAAACCATTCGTAAAGTAGCCAGCAAAAAGACTGATATTGAGACTGTATTGAGAAGTTCTACCCAGGTTTCTCAGTGTCAGATCTTAGAAAACAAATCGTTCACAACTGCCTTGCATATTTCTAAAAGATACTTTTAGCCAATGCTGAAGTCCTTGCAGTCGATATCTGGCAATCTTTGTGATGACGAACGAAAAGTTGAATTCGCCTTGCAGCTAAAGTCTTTCTTCTCGATATCTGCAAGTTTGTGATGCACGCAGAGCAGTATTTGCTACTGTCCATCATCTGAAATGAGAAATCTTACTCCAATCCCTTAGTCTCAGGCTTTTAGAGCACAATTTTTTCACAATTACTGATTGCTTGAGTCTTTCTTCTCGGTATCGGCAGGTTTGTGATAACGGACGTAGAACTTTGTTTGCTACTGTTCATCATCTAGAATGAAAAATTTTATTAGAATACCTAGGTTAGCAATCTTCTGTAGCACGATCCGTTCACAACTGCTTTAAGTATTTCTAAAGAATTTTGTTTAGTCAGTGCTTAATTCGTTCTTCTCGTTATCTGTAAGTTTGTGATGTTGAACGAAGAACTGTGTTTGCTAGGGTTTCTCATCTGGAATGAGATATCTTACACAGATTCCTCAGTTCGAGAGTTTTAGAGCACGAACCGTTTACAACTGTCTTCTGTATTTAAAAGATACCTGTAACCAGTGCTTAAGTCATTTATCTTGATGTCGGCAAGTTTGTGATGATGAACACAGAGCTCTGTTTGCTACTGTCCATTATCTGTATTGAGAAATTTTACCCAAGTTTCTCAGTGTCAAATTTTAAAGAAAGAACCGTTCACAACTGTCTTGCGTATTTCTAAAAGATACTTTTAGTCAATGTTGAAGTCCTTGTAGTCGATATCTGGCAATCTTTGTGATGACGAACGACAAGCTGTATTTGCTACTGTTTATCATCTGGAATGAAAAATCTTACTCAGATTCTTGAGTTTCAGACTTTTAAAGCACGAGCCACTCCTAATTGCCTTGCATATTTCTAAAAGATGTTTTTAGTCAGTGCTTATGTCTTTGTCGATTTCGGCAAGTTTTGATAATGATTATAAAATTTTATTTGCTACTGGTCATCATCTGGAATGAGGAATCCCACTTCAATCTCTTAGTTTCAAGCTTTAGGACACGATCTGTTTACAACTGCCTTATATATTTGTAAAATATATTTTTAGTCAGTTATTTTATGCCTTTCTGGTAGATACCTGGCAAATTTGTGAGAATCTGCACAGTAAGCTGTTTGTTATTGTCCGTCATCTAGAATCAAAAATCCTATTCGAATTAAATTTAAACAAAGTTTTCTGGTCCTAACCTGCGTCGTTGTATCTTGCGCACTCAATTTTGAAAATTGTGTGCAGATTAACTGTCGATTCTCCTAATTCTGAATATTTTTACTTTACTTATTAATTTCCGAGTTAACACACCCATTTGTTGCCGCCATTCTTATTTCTCTCTTTGTTCTTTTCGACGCGATCCTCATCCCAGTACTGGCGTGAAATCCAAACAAGGCGCGAGATACGAACATTGGTTGAGAAATAATTTTAAACTTAAATCATCGTATAAATGATCAGAAACAATTACACCATAACAGTCCCAAGTCCAATCTCTAATCCAAATCTCCAAATCGTAATAATGTTCGTCGTGTTGATACCGTCTCGGCTAAAATTTGCTTCATCCATTCATGTAATACAACCTGGAAAAGTTGAGTTTTATTGCAATAATTCAATCTTGCATCCAGGTCTTGCAGTTGCAACCAATGAACTTTATCGTAATAAAATGGGTGGAATCCCTCGTCATAAACTATATTCCGAATAAGTCGTCGATTAACTCCAAGTTCTTCTTCGGTATTCCTGATACTTCTTAAAGACGGTTCTTCAGTTCTTGCAAGAGCAGCATCTTTCATCTCAGCAGTTCGCATAAATCTTGAACGTCCACGATCTACAAATCCGTTAAGAACGAAGTTTTCAGTTTCCATTACTCGTTGATCCAGTCTTCTAAATACGTTGGAAAAAGGATATTTCTTGTATAGAAAGTTTTCTGCATAGAGCTTAAGCAGCAGCATGTGCATTTCCATCACACCTACCAAATGCGAAATACATATTTTTATATTCTCTGGCTGAATACATTCTTCTGTTCTTCAACTTAAATTAAAATTTTAATTTGTATAGACAGTATAAATTATTTGTAAAGTGATGTTCGTATCTCGCGTCTTGCTTGAGTTCTGCGCTAGTACTGAGATGCGGATCGCGTCGAAAAGAATAAAGAGATAAATAATAATGCTGGAAATAAATGGGTATGCTAACTCGGAAATTAGTAAATTCAATAAAAATTGTTAAAATTAGGCAAATCGACAGTTAAATTACTTGCATTACATGAAAACACCAATAAATGTATGTTAGGTAGTTATTGCGGATCAGAGAATTACAGAATTTACGTTTGCGAACAATTTTCAAAATTAAGTGTGCAAGATAGAATGACGCAGGTTAAGATTAAAGAACCTTGTCTAAATTGCTTAAAGAGGAATTATGTGAGTTTTAAATGCAAGTTAAGACAGTTGAGACTGGTTTGTGTACTAGAAGCTTGACACTGCGAGATTCAAATAGGATTGCTAATTCTAGATAACGGACAATTGGAAACAGCTTTCTGTGTAGATTATCACAAATTTGCCAGGTATCTACAAAAAAGACAAAAGCATTGACTGAAAATATTTTTTAGAAATGGGTATGTAAGTAAGTTGTAAATGGATCGTGCTCTAAAAGTTTCACACCAAAGAAATCTGGGTAAGATTTCTCATTCCAAATAATGGACAGTAGCAAACACAGCTCTGCGTTCATCATTACAAACTTGCGGATATCAAGAACCAGGATTTAAGCACTGCCTAAAAGAATCTTTTAGAAATATGTAAGGCAGTTGTGAGTGGGTGGGGTTTTAGAAGTTTGATAATGAGAAATCTGAGTAAGATTTCTTGTACCAGATGAACAACAGTAGCAAAACACAACTCTGCTTTAATCATCACAAACTTGCAGATATCGATAAGAAGGAGTTAAGCACTAACTGAAAGTATCTTTTAGAAATATGGAAAGCAGTTGTGAGTGGTTGGGGATCTAGAAGTATGATAGTGAGAAATCTGAGTAAGATTTTTCGTACCAGATAAACAACAGTAGCAAAACACAACTCTGCTTTAATTATCACAAACTTGCAGATACTGAGAAGAAGGATTTAAGCACCGACTGAAGGTATTTTTTAGAAACACATAAGGCAATTGTCAACCGTTCGTGCTTTAACAGTTTGACACCGAGAAATCTGAGTAGAATTTCCCATATCAAATGAAGAACAGTAACAAAGCACAGTTCGGTGTTCATCATCACAAACTTGCAGATATCGATAAAAAGGAGTTAAGCACTAACTGAAAGTATCTTTTAGAAATATGTAAGACAGTTGTGAATGGTTGGGGCTCTAGGGGTTTGATACTGAGGAATCTGGGTAAGATTTCTTATTCCAGATGATGGACAATAGCAAACACAGTTCCGCGTTCATCATCACAAAATTGCAGATATTGAGAAAAAGGAGTTAAGCACTAACTGAAAGTATCTTTTAGAAACATGTAAGGCAGTTGTGAATGGTTGGGGCTCTAGAAGTTTAATACTGAGAAATCTAAGTAAGATTTCTCGTACCAGATGAAGAACAACAGCAAAACACAACTCTGATTTAGTCATCACAGACTTGCAGGTATTGAGAGGAAGGACTTAAGCACCGACTGAAAGTATCTTTTAGAAACACATAAGGCAGTTGTCAATCGTTCGTGCTTTAACAGTTTGACACTGAAGAATCTGAGTAATATTTCCCATATCAGATGAAGAACAGTAGCAAAGCACAGTTCGACGTTCATCATCACAAACTTGCAGATATCGAGAAAAAGGAGTTAAGCACTAACTGAAAGTATCCTTTAGAAATATGTAAGGCAGTTGTGAATGGTTGGGGCTCTACAGGTTTGATACTGAGGAATCTGGGTAAGATTTTTCATTCCAGATAATGAACAATAGCAAACATAGTTCTGCGTTCATCATCACAAACTTGCTAGATGTCAGCAGTAAGGACTTAAGCACTGACTAAAAATATTTTTGAGAAATATATAAAGCAGTTGTGAACGGATTGTGTTCTAGAAGCTTCAAAATAAGAAATTCTAGTGATATATCTCATGGTCAGTACCAAAATATTTTTGAGGAATATGTGAGGCAGTTGTGAAAGGATTGTGTTCTAGAAGCTTGAAACTAAAATATTCTGGTGAGATATCTCATGGTCAGAAGCAAACATAGTTCTGCGTTTATTATCACAAACTTGCTAGATATCAGTAGTAAGAATTTAAGGACTGACTAAAAATATTTTTGAGGAATATGCGAGGCAATTGCGAACGGATCGCGTTGTGGAATGTTTAAAACTAAGAAATTGTAGTGAAATATCTCATGGTCAGTAGCAAACATAGTTCTGCGTTTGTTGCTAGATATGAGCAGTAAAGATTTAAGCACTGACTAAAAATATTTTTGAGAAATATGTGAGACAGTTGTGAACGAATCGTGTTCTAGAAGCTTAAAACTAAGAAATTCGAGTGAGAAATCATTAATGCGAGAAATTTCTTACACAAAACCTCGACACTGTAGAATATCAAGACCTAATCTGCTGGTAGATGTGTAATGTGACGGAGCTTCTACTATTGTTTGCCGCCTCGCAGCAACAACTGGAGGACTTACTTTTGTGCTTAGAGAAACTAATTTGTGTAAAAATGGTCACTAAAGCATCTACTGCTGCATGTAGTAATGAGAATAGAAGCAAGAAAAGTGATGAATAAATTTGAGATATAAATCAATAGGTGGTTTGAATGTGATACATTGATAATTGCAGAAAAACTTTTTTGTGATTACTATATATGAATACCAAAAGACAACTAATGAAGTTTGAAAAAAATAGAGAAAAAACCCCCTCCTGGCTAACTAGTTGCTGACTTCAAATAAATTAAAAATTAAATAAACAAGTAAAAATATCAGCTTTGAGGATTAAATTGTAAATTTTAAATAAAAATACTGATAGTGAGTGATAAACACATCGTAATATCTCTCATTTCGATTGGCAAAATTTCATCTCGCGAACCCTCTAGATAAAGCGTAACCAGAAACACCGAAATGTTGAAACAACACTAATTGCAAGCTACATAAGTAAAGATGAAATCTCCGAGCCTACATTTATTTATTATTTAAGGTAACGTACTTGATGTAGTTTAGACATCCTCGCCTACTTTGTTTTAATATGTAAATTTAGATATGGGAATTCCTTGTAAATTCTTGTAACATCTGTTCTCCTCTGGGTACTTCTTACAGATAAATTTCTATGTAGGTATTTTCGTTTATATTTTCTAATTTTATTTCTTGGAATATAATAACACGAATCTATTGAAGATTATTCTGATAACTAAATACATGTCAACAATGCGTTTATTTATTTTTGAAAGTAATTTGACCATGATTCTACGTAATAATGAAACTCGTATCGGGTTTTATTGATAAAGTTATCTGTGGAATTGTTCAGGCAGTTGTATGGTGCTCCCTAAACCAACAATAAAAGATCTTTTTTTTGTTCTAAGCAACAATAAATCTTACAAAAAATTGATTAAAGCAGTATGGTCACTGATACGCCTTTTTGTGCTAGATCTTATAAAGTATAAGTCCAGAGATTAAGCTGTTGAATTATTCTTCAAGTTGTTCGCTACAGAATTTATTCCTATTGTTTTATTATACCATATTTAAGTATATAAAACTATAAACTTACAGGCTATTTCGCTTGAAAAAGCCACGTCTACCCAAATTCAGAGTAACCGAAAAAAATTACGAGATCGTTCTCAAGGAAAACAAGTAGGTTATAATTATAACTGGCAGTTAAAAAAAATCTCTGCGACAACGCCCATAAATAAGAAAAACGCGTGGTTGTTTCAACTTTAGTCTCTAAGAGATAAAGAAACGCAGAAGAAAGCGTGTGTATGAATAATACATCTGCGCTTTACACTAACCGAGCCGTTTTGAGAAAATCTCATTTATTCAATCACTCCTTTTTCAGGACAAAAGTAGGCAGAGTCGCTTCATTTCTGTAATTTGAATCCACTTTAGCCTCGAAGGTGCTTATGGGAATACTAAATGTAAGTTGGGATCCAGTTTCGGGGTAGCAGAGGTAACTTAGATATTGCCTTCGACGACCTTATCAATTTGCGTCGGTTAACGTAATGGCTATTGATATGGTTATGTTATGTGCGATTTTGCTCCCAAGATTCAATTCATAAATGTGTAAATTTTCACGTCAATTCTCAAATACCCAAATAAACGCTTTACGATATGGCTGTACATAAATTTCTATTGCCGGGACCTTTTTATTCGACCTAAGTCTGTAATTTGGCGTTTTCCTATCAGAATTTAAATAAGAACTCGAATCTAATCTGACATTCCTTTTGTTAAAATGGAAAAAATGTTTTCATAAAATATATGTATATTTTTTTTCTAAGTTTAAGGAATAAATAAGACGCAAAAAGTCAGATACATAATAAAGAACAAACACGAATTTTAACGTACCTTTTCAGTAAAGCATTTTACGGCACATATTCTGCTCTGCAAAAGCAGCACGAACCTCGGGAATTATCATGAAGTTCCTTATAAAATCCGTCATAATACTCCTCGTTTTCTAGATGCTTGTACAAAGAACCGCGTAAATCTCGGTGAAAACACATGTTTAAGGTTTTGTAGACACGTTTGTCAAAATCACTGTTAATACAAGAAGCTAAGCAAAGTTCCGGATACACAACAATGAAATATGGTTAGAAGCTAATTATTTAATTTTCGCATCAAAGTTTTCTAGTTGAATTAGATTATTTTAAAATTTTTATTAAACAAGATATCTCATAACAACTGCGTATCCAGATGATTTATGATGCGAAAATAATAAAATTTCTCTTGTATGCTTGTTCATGTATTTTAGTATAAACAAGAAAAACTGAATCTTTGACTTCTTGGAATCTTTAAGGCAGCCCCTTTCCTGGAAATAATTTATTGTGCCACAAGATCAACAATAATGTTCTGATATTCTTTACTACCCTTCGTGCTTATTTTGTATTTAACAGTGTTGATCTAACTTATACATAATTTGCTTTCAACTTATTCTGATCTCTAATACTAAATGAAAGTTACAGCAATGACTTCCTTCAATCGCTGTTTGTCCTTAACGAAACTTTCAGCGCCACTATCACTGAATTACACTATACACATCTGAGTCTCTATGTGTCGTTGCCGGTTTAATTGCTCGCGGTTCATATGAACCGATTTTACTCCCGCATTCTAAGATCACCTACTTCTCATTTTACGGCGAAATATGTGGCTCAAAAGCCGTTATAACCTCGGCCATGATCTCTTCTTCCAGAAGAAGTCTCTCCAGCTTCTCTGGAGGGATGCGGCAATCCGAAATTAGCTGCCGAAGATGTTGTATGGCTGGTGATACGCTTCGCACCCATACAGACGATGAATAGCGTTGCCTTTGACTTCAAAGGCGCAATGAAGGTGATACTTTCGAAGTTTCTGGCGTAAGTACTATTCTCGAGTGACCTACAGCCCCATAAAGTCGGCTGTTGCTGTTACTTAGATCCTGGCCAAGGCTAATTTTTCCTCAAGAAGCTGGTGAAGTGCAGGATGCTCTGCCAAGATTTGGCCCGCTTCTGTTAAGACGATGTTTTGCGCTCCACTGATTATCCTCATAGCAAGCCATAAAAATTTCGAAGTCGCTTGTTTCGACTGGTGTGCAAACCGGCTTTTCAAACTGTAATTGCATATCGTAGGATGGTGATGATAACTTTGTCGTATAATGTTCGCAATGTATGTGGTGGGCTTCTCTATTTACGTTGGCATTGATATGAACTCCCAGATACTTCATGTGGATTACTCTCATCACCAACTTACCATTTATGCGTACGGTTGTATTTCGTCGGGGTTTCCTTTTGAAGACCATGTAAACCGTCTTTTGAATGGATATCTCCAGTTTTCAATTTTCTATCCACCTTTCTAGTTTCTATGTAACAGCTTTCTATGGAGCTTCCACTATCGTCAGCGTAGGCAATCATGATGCGAGTCTACGACAAAGTTCTAGAGGACGAGAACTAGAATTCAACTTTACGGAGCATCTTCTGGTCAGGTTTTGTATTTAATAACAATAAGTTATCTCTCTCTTCCAAGTAATCTCGGAGGGTCTGGATTAGTTTAAAGGGTAACTCCCTTTTATTTATTCATAAAACTATTTAGGGCCACCAAAGATGATCAAACAGTGCGCTGATGTCTACTGATAGGGCGACGGCTACTTATTATATTTTATCAGCTACTTGCATCGATTTCTCATTTCTCTAATAAGACTCTCGAAAACTTCTTCAAGCTTAGGGAGCAAAGCCCTAAAGATTTAATAATAATAAAATCTATGTCTACAGATTTTTCAACTGTTTCCAGCTTCTCTCTCTTCCACGCGCTCAAGAAATAATGATCTTCGTTTATTTTGACGATTTTCCATTGCCATCCGAGAACTTTCACTCGACAACTGATTGGAGTTAATCGTAATGTTCACATGTGAAACCATGTTCTGTTCAGATGGTTGTCTGAACGAACTCGGTTTTGACCTTCGTGGTAGCCATTTTGTATATTACATCTCATGGGCTTAAAGCAAGTCTGTTTTCTGCCTAGTCTTTCCATGACTCTTGGCAAATATTGTATATTGTATATATTTGTCTTAAGTCGGTAGTATTGGACACTCTGGTGTATCAGCAGCTCGTTGCGCTTTTTTTCAATAATGTTGAACCTCTTTTCGTGCTTTTTCAAGAGGCTAGTTCACCAAATCGGTTTACCAGTATATGTCTTTCCCTTCTGCAAGGCTTCATGCATCACTCTTTGAAGTCCAGCTGTTAGGGCTTCGATTCTCTTATCTATATGATCGATAGTAGACACAGCCAGAGTAACTACTTCTACTCTCTTAAGAGTATCTCTGTTATTTTTGTCAATGTTTCTTCATTGACATTGATCAGATTAAAGCCCGCTTTAGGTGGATTGCATTTTCTACCCCCCAAGAAGAGTTGCTAAATTACAAGATTATTGTTACCATCGACCACGTTCTTTATCACTTTCCAGTTTTACACAGCTCTTTCAATATTTTCACGTGCTATTTCAAGATTAATATTACCTACTTCGTTTGAAAACTTGAATTGTTTGGTTTATTTAAACGATTAAGCTCTTGTGTCATTAAAAACTCTAGTACTGCTTCGCCTCTTCTGTCGGTATGATCATTATGCCAGTCTTTGGCTTTCGCATACTAGCAATGCGCAGGGCGGACTTTCGTAGCTTAATTGTTACAATTACTAAACTACTAAAAGATGGTCTACTTTGGATAAAATTGTGGCATTGTCTTTATACAAAAGGAGTCCTCGTTTATACAAATACATCCAGGAGATTTTTGAGTTGCCAGCCATAAGAACTCAAAATCTTGCAAACTTTCTCTTTGAGCCTGACATTAATTCAGCAATGTTATAACTTTTAAAATCGAAGTTTCACACTTAGATAAATATTGCGTCATCATGTTCGGTAAAAGGAAATTATGCAGTAGCTTACATTATGAAGACCATAAACAATTTATTTCAGGCTATAAAATCTCACCCGTTTGGTTAGGTTGTCGAAACCTGTGAATCATACGGTTCTGTTTATTGTTCGAGGAATTCGAAAAAGTCAAATTGTATTTGATTTTGTAAATGCATCACACTAATTTATGACTCGCTTATTGACAAACCTTTTGTATCTTTTTTCCAGGAAATTATACAGTTCAAAACAGACCTTTTTCTATGTTATCAAACACACTTTAATGAGAATTTTTTGAGTTGTAATTATTTTAATGTTTTATTGGATTTAGACATCTGACTAATCTAGTAAACTATGTAAGAAGTATTGAAAGGGGTCTTCTATTAAACTATTTGATATTCTGTTCAATTTCTATGTTTAAAAATTAGCTAGTTTAAGATCTTTTCAATATCTACTCTTGAAGAAGATAAAAGAGGTGAACAAAATAGAAAAGTAGTTTTGAATAGCAAATAGTTGGGTATAGTATTTGCTAAGTGTCACGTTTATGATACCTTCTAACAGATCTTCCAGTGTTTTTAGTTTTTAGAAAAAATTATTTTCAAAAACATGACAAATATAAATGTAAATCCTAAGCGGAAACACTTTAACCAAAGGATGATAGCACTTACTACATTTCAATAGAATTTCAAGTTGTACCACAATAGTTATAACCATCTTTAATAATTTTAAGACATTAAAATTGATTGTCCTTTTGTACAGGACACTGCACAACAAAACAATAATATCTGTGCGTCTCAAACCAACTTATAACAATAGATAATGTGCATTCCATTCAGAAAATGTCATGCTCTTCCTTAATCCTAAAAGTTATATTCCATGACAAGGCTTCAAACGAATTAATTAAAGTCACTATGAATTCAATTGTTGTGTTCCATGGTTTTACTGTAGGATTATTTTAAAGTACTTGTACTTTGTCTAATATATGTAATTTAAAAGTAATTATACAGTAAATTCAATTATCTTTATCAAATAATTTGTAATACAAATACTTGCTTGCAAAGTAATTTGGTTGCCTTGGAATTTAAATACTTTTACGAAAGGTAATTGTAATTAGTAATTAAATACTTTTAAAAAATATTTTATCAAGGTCTGTTATTTATCTATTTATATCAAGGCATTTGCATAGTTGTGCTCGATAAAAATGTTCAGTTCTAGTCTAATTGACAATCGTCCTAAAATTCAGGCTGTAGCAAGTTTGGACTCACCATATTAGATAGGTTTCTGAAAAGAATTATTTACGTCTTGTAAACTCAGCTACCAACCATTGCTGAACACGAAGAATGTGGCATTATAGTTACTGCGCCGTATCGGAACCGATGTATATTAAGCAGGCATACCGGCTTTCAAAACCCAGTTGAGTTCAGTTGTCACCAGGTTGTCACTTGCCAGTGCAATAGTGAGCGAAGTGAAACTTCTAGTGTAGCCTGCTAAATAGAGGCAGTTTTAAAACGGACTGATTCAAGGATAAATAAAAATATGACTGACTGGTTAACAACTTTTAAGAATGCCAAGAAAACGTGCATACAACAAGGCAATTTTAGAAAAGTGGACTATAATTTGCCAAATGGAAAAGAAGTGATCGAGGAGTATAATATGGATACCGGAGTAGTGAATCGAAGAGCATGGGAAATTAAGAAAGATTTGGGTGGTGAAGATCAGTGGCTTACAGAACTGGGAGATCCAGAGCCTCCGGGGTTATCAGATGAACGAGTTTTAATTAAAGAAAATGCAAGTCAGGTAACAGGTTTGATAGAATTGAAAACTGTTTGATCATTACTGTGTTGTAATTGCAGCCATTTGTGAGGAGACGCGTGACAAAAAGAAGTATAGAATGGAGAATACATAATCTTCCATATCCTATTGACACATACCGTGTTACCGTGGAACAAAAAGCTAAGTGTTTAACTGTACGAACTACTAATAAAAAATATTTCAAGAAATTGCAAATACCAGAATTTGAAAGACTCAACATTTTACCCCAACAAAATAAAATTTCAGTCCAACACAAGTTTAATACTTTAATTATAACAGTAGGTGCAAGTTTAATAAAAAAAATATTCTGTAGCTAACCTTTTATGTTTCAGCATGAAAAGATTTTGAGAAAACCGTATTCGATGAAATTAAGTTTAATACCAAAGAATGAAGGAAAAATGGATTGTAAGCTTGGTTAAATTGTTAATATATTTTCTTGAAAATATCAAACTACTGACTATTGATTTGCATAATTTATTAGCATAGTACCTAGATCTGAAGAGCATGTGCAGTGATCACATATGGTTAGTGTAGTATTTAGGTAGCCTTTTAAATTTAGGTGTTATTGAAATATTTTGTAAATACATCTGCTGTGTAATATATTGTATACTGTTGTGAACATAATTTTAATTTGGTGTATATATAATTAGTACAATAAAAGTTATCATTTGCGTAGTAGAATTTTGATTTTTTTTTCTCACGATATACAACTTTCAAACCAATTCTTAAATGTTTTTTGATTCATTGTGGTCAGTTGTTTTACCACTCAAATAAGAATCTTTAAGAAGTAACAATTTTCTTAGATTGAAATTCATTATTATTGGCGCTAAAAACAATTCATCACTAATATACTGGGATCATGGGAAACCGATAAATTATAAGCAAAGTTTGTCTAATTTACAAGCAAGTTTTTCCCTGTTTATTTTTGTTACAATTACTTACATTTAATTCTTGGCTTATAAATTTACTTTATATATACTTTTAGCGCTTTTGAAACATACATATGTATGCGGGGTGTTTTGGTCACTCAGAAAATCAGAATTACCATTAAGTTGGACTTGCGCACTGTTTTAAAAACAAAAAAAAACATGTCAATGTCAATCTCCGTTTCGGTTGCTATTTTTGTTGAATTCACGATGTGTGAAAATAATTTAAATGTTAAAATGCATTTATTTATCTATTTATCTGACAATTAAATAAAACATTGGTCCTTCGCCGAATGATTATTTAAATGGTTTAGAAGATATTGGCAGTTATGCTTCCTTGTTTGTGTGCTGTAATGGACGTCGATGGTAATTCCATTTAATGTTACTGATGGTCTTCGAGCTTGAAGAATAGGAAAAATAAAGTTGAGGGCTGTCCATCGTTAAGTATTTGGTAACTGAAGAATCCTTTCTTGATTCCCTATCTTCAAATTTCTAATTTGAAGCCGTAATAAATAATATGCCTGAAACAACGGAACTTAGAGAGTTAACCCGTAAACGTGGGGGAGTAAAACATAAATTAACTAATTTTGTCAAACACGTTGTACCAATTTATAATACGTTTAAAATTAATCCGTTTCTCGATGATAAAGTAATCATCGAGTTTCAAAATAGACTGGATAAATTAGAAATAATTTA